>BQKZ01008958.1:0-18033 GCA_036244855.1 Temnopleurus reevesii
TGAAGACTTGTAGGCAGGCTCGACTAAAATGAGAAAATGGCATTACATTTTAATATTGAAAGATAAAATCCTGTACTTGATTGGAGGAGAAAAATGAAGGGCCAATAGAGAATGGTGAAAACTTGATACTTGATGCTTAAGAAAATGTATTATTCAAGGTTATAAAATGAACATATAAGAAATGAAATCTCGGGCAGAGAATGCCCTGATTTTTATTTTATGATCCCATATGGAACTGGCTGCGTAAAAAGCTACACAACAAATAGCAATGTGGTAGGTACAATGTAAATTGATAAAATTCTTTGGCAAAAAAGCCTGCATCACTTGACTTTGTTCGCATATGTACATGTATTTTCATATGAACGAAACCTGGGTTATGATATTATGTTATTAATAGTCATCAACACAAGATGTGGATGAATTTGTGGAAAACAAAAATGCACATTATCTAAAGCACATCGAATGGTACTAGATGAAAGAATATGATCACAGGCAGATGAGTAGTTTCTTTAAAATGTAGAACCACATGATGTGTTCTATGTTACGTTTAGCTGTAACAATATTTTGTACTTTGTAATTAAACATAAATAATGACATGCACAAGTAAGCCACTATGATTTCAAATACATGCAAATTCTACACAACTATTCTTAAAATGCAAAACCTCAAGGTAACACAAATGATTCACAATTACTTCCCAAGAGTTTCAAGAATAACCTCCCTTCAGCTTCAATAAAATTCTGAACCACAATCATAAGTCACATCTACAAATGAAAAATTGAGGGTGAAACATACATTTACCTCTTGCATGATTGCAATTTCTTCCTGAAGCTTCGCCTTGATGTCCTCCATCTCGTTCCTTAGCCGCGCCTCGAGGTCGGACATCTCGTTCTGGTGCTGGCTCTCCTGGTGCTCCAGACGGAACTCGATCTCGTTGATCTCGGCCTGGTGGTCGATGTTCATGGAGGATATCCTCTCCTCGTACTCGGCACGCATCTGGTCCCTCCTCTCCTGCTTCTCCTATGTTTGGAGGAATACATTTAATGCTCATTTAACACATCGGACTGAGAAAGAGTGTCATTAAATTGTCATCAGTATCATGACATATATCATCGTCATCAAGAACACTTCCATGATTATCATCATCTGCATCAACATTATCATCAGGATTTTCATCATCACCACCACCATCATCACCACAATGACCACCACAATCATCATCATCATCATCATCACTACCAACTCCAACAACAACACCCCCATCGTCATCATAATCATCATCCCCACATACTAGCCCTGCATTGTTCTTCATATCTTTGTTTAATGATTTCCAATTCTCTCAACTACTCAATTAGCTGAATCTGCTACTCATTTGTAACCTGTCAGAGTAATAGCATCATCACTTTCATCATTTCCATCAGCATCAGCATTACCATCATCACCATCATCATCATCATCATCATTACTATCATTATTATCATCATCATCATCATCATCTTCATCATTGTTGTTGTCGTCGTCGTCGTCGTCGTCATCATCATCATCATCATCATCATTGTATTGTCCTCATCATAATCATTACCATCAACACTGTCATTGCTGTCAACATCATAGTCTGCATAACTATCATCACTACTGCTAAAATCATCATTATCATCGTTATCATCACCATCACCACATACTTACCCTGAGTTGTTCTTCATATTTTTCACTGATGGTTTCCAATTCTCTGGACTGTTCGTCAAGCTGTACCTGCAGCTCATGGGTGACCTGTCTGTGTTCCTTCTCCATCCTATCTTCAACTGATTGTCCTTTTTCTGGTGAGAAGATGAACCAAAAAAAATATTAGATATAAATATGAAATGATGATCGAATTGAAGAATCCCGACCATTATTGATTCATAAAATGCAATATCTATCTACTTTGTTTTTACATTTTTTAGGGGGGGGGCCGGGCTCTTTACTGACAACATCAAATATTTCTGGAACGTATTCTGTCACAATTTAAGATTGCTTATAAGTAAAACATAAAAATTTAAAGTATCGAAAATCTGCAGCATATGAAGTCTCTGGATGCCAGCTTATAACACTGTTGTAGATTGATCGCAAATCAACTGCAAGTGATTTGTATCCAATGTAGTTTTAAACTTTTAGATGTGGATGAAACAATGGATTTTTTGCCGCCTACCAATCAACTGTAACTTATCGCAACATTCTAGAAACACTCCCAAAGGAAAGTTTGATTATAGCACAGTTGGGAGCAAGAGGATTTATACTAAAACATGTAATGAGAAGATATTGGGAATGTTGGGCGATGTTGAAGGTGATGGGCAAGCACATATCAAACCATCGTTTCATCTGTGTCTTGATAAAACCATGCACAAATGAAAATGCATGTCGTAGTTTGCCAGTGATTTGCTATCAATAGCAACTTTCTAGCAACATCCTCGTAGATTCCTGGACAATATCAGAAACAAATCTTCTTACCGACAGCAGCTTTCATCATATTCTCCATCTCGTTCTCTTTCTCCGCCATCTTGATATTCATCTCTCTCAAGATCTTCTTCAAGTTTGAGTTCAGTTCTTCCTCTTTCCTCTTCATTTTATCTTCTGTCTCCTTCTCCAACTTGCTGAATTTGCGCTCGTGTGTCAGATTGAGTTCGGTCATCTCGTCTTTGTGGTCTTGACTGTAATGAAGCAGCAATCATTGACTATTAACTTTCGGATAAGGAGAATGCTAACATTGTAATGAACATAAATCTTCTACACTAAAAACGAATTCTTCTTCATTTGTCATCTTACTTTCTGTCTCCTTCCCCTGGTGTTCAGTTGGCAATTGAGCATCGGGTCAAGTTGCGTTATCTCAACCGTAAAATATCATTGACAATAATTTTATTCATAGGTTTACAGGGAAAGTGTCATACTGTAATAGGCATCAATATTTTGACATCATCAAATCTTCTCCAGGGTCCTAATTTTATTTTGGTGATGTATTTTCCTCTTTTGCGGTTTCATCAATAGTAGAACAATAAATTAAAGGTCTCCTACTAAGCATATCTTTTCTATGTGCTCCAAAATTAAAGAGTTCTTGGAGAAGAATTTGCCTCAATATCAAGATTCAACATTCTTCTATAATTATTCACAGTTCCTTAAAAACTGTGAATATCAGCTACATGTCTACATTGGTAATTCCAAGAAGTTCAAGTGAATTAGCGTCTTTTCTTCTTTATTCCTAGACAGCAGGCGAGGTGAATGGGTATCTGGTAGGAATATTTATTCCTTGAAACGCAAAGTACGATGGTGGCTGCCAGGCTAAAGCCAGGGTAATTATGCTGCAATTGTAGAGCATTTACAGAACTCTCATGGATTGATAAGCGCTACCGGTATATAAATGCTGTTCATTGTTATTATTATTATTATTATATGTAATATCATTATTGTATTAATCTGTCTATAGAGGTCAGTGGTCATCTTTCTTGTATTCCATGAACTTTGGAACTTGTCTATACATATACGGCTCCTTCATCTTCAGCGACAACTTTTAATGTGTCCCTTTGGTGGTCAATACAGAAAATACAGAAAATACAGAAAAATTTGTTTACCTCATTGCTTCTATTTTCTGCTCCATCTCGCTGCAGGTCCTCCTGAGATCCTCTACCTCCTTGCACCTTTTCTCAATCTCCTCCTTATGCTGAACCTCGGCTCCCTGGAGCGACTCTCTTACTGCTGTGATCTGAGATTCCACCTGTTGTGTGACCTCCATCTGTACTTGCTCTCTTGCCTCGACAACCTGTATATGATGAAGATTATGAGAAATTAAATTGGGTATATAAAATTTATCTTACAATATAATGTGTATGGGAAAATAGGTGCTGATGTGCAATACTTTATCAACATTTCTTTATAATATTCATGCTACAAAGGGTCAGAGACTGTCAAAAAATATCAAACAAGTCTATACACAATCCTGCATGCTTGGTAATTTCTAACATAACATGTGCCTTTAATCAAGGGTGGCTCTTATCACCAAGATAAGAAAGACTTTACGTTCCACTGGTACCCCTTCTTGTGCGTAATGGTTCACATTATTACACACATCCAGCGCAAGAACTGATACCAGTCAAACTTAAAGTCGTGCGTAACTTTAAGAACGATTTGGTGAAACACCTCCCTGAACTGTGAAGATTGAAGGTTGAATCATTTCTTTTGGAAGGTGATTTGAAATGTCAGTTCCTCTTTCTTTCTCCTCTTGGATGATCAATAGTCAAATCTTAAGACATTGTCAAACATTATGAATATGTTATTTAAAATTTCAAATTTTACATGCCATACTATGCAGCCTCGATTCTATGGAACTCGGTCCCAAATTACCTGAGAAATATTTCTGATTTAGATAAGTATAAGGCTATGCTTAAGAAGTATTTATTTAAAAATTAATTTGCATGTACATGAGCCCAGTGCACAGTATCAGATGTATGTTGTTTTCTTGCTTTTTAAAGCAGATCTATATTCTCCACTCTCCATTCTGTTACTTCCTTTTCTGCTGTGTAAGCGCATAGGGACATGCTATGGCTATGTGTTATGCGCTATAAAAGAACTGAATATTATTATTATTATTATTATTATTACTACCCAATTTCTCTCTGATTAAGCCCATTTCACCTCACTTTCTCAAAGTGACTATTACTAATCAACACCTTTAAACATTAGTCAAGAACCATCATAACAATTTTCGGACAAATAAATGCTCCTACCATGATATCAGCTGAGGCCCTCTCTTCATGCATCTGAGCTCTGAGGTCCCCAATCTCTTTCATAAGGCTCGAGACTGTCTGCTCGTTCGTCATCTCCATGGCGACCATCTGTCTGTCTAGACTGGCTGCCCTCGCCATCATCTCCTCCATTTCACCTAGAAGATGAAAGTCAGAAATAAGAATGTAATGCATATCCCTTGACAAGATGAATTCATTTCACAGTCATATAAAAGTATAAAGAATATGGGTGTTGCTACAACAAGATTGCAATTAATCATACACTGTAAATCAAGAAATCAAGAAATCACCACATTTTCATTTGTGCACTGTCTGCGCCTTTGACAAGACGTTTATGAAACAATGGTATTGATTATCGGTAACTTGCAATTCATCGCAACTTTGTAGCAACATCCCATTTGTTCCATAAAGTTTTGAATTAGTCTAGTTTTATTGGGCCATTCCTGGTAACAAAGTCTGTAGGGCATCTCCATTGGTACTTTCAATCTAACATGGCTTTTGTGAGAGATAGATCAGGTTCGTATTTCATAAAACCATGTGAATGTTACAAATGACTTGATGTATACCCAAAGTCAATGAACATTCTGATGTTGCTGAATTAGCATGTAAGAAAAAGCTCAAATCATACTTAATGGCCACCACACTCTACGTGACTTTCAGTTTTAAGATCTTGCAACCAATTTTTCAAATAGTGATTCAAGCTACAATACGTCATCTCACGGTGAGGTAGTTTATACTTCAAACTAGATGAAGTATCGAGTACATGTACATGTAGCAAGCACTTGTACCTTGCTATGAGACAACGTATTATAGCGTGTTTCAGTATGTGCAAAATTAATTGTAATGTCCAAAGGTCCTAAGACTGAAAGTTTTGTAGAGTGCGGTAGCCTTTCAGTCAGGCATAAATTTAAAGATATTTATGAAGCATCGTCCCTAAAAGGCCATAGTCTGCCTGGCAATGGGAACATGATCTTACCCTCTTTCCGTCTCAACGCTTCAGCAAAGTCAGCCTCCTTCATGTCCATGACCTCCTCCATCTCCTTAGTCCTGCTGGCGAGGTCTTGGGAGAACTGGTTCTTTATCTGGACCAGCTTGTTCTCCGCCTTCTTCTTGAGTTCCGCCATCTTGGTCTTGGTGTCGGACTCTGCGGACGCCTGGAGAGCGCTGATCTCGTCCTCGAGCTCCTGGACTCTGGAGTCTCCTTGAGCGATGTTGTCCTCTCGTAACTGGAGCAATCGCACCACCTTTTAAAGAAAAAGATAGAGGGATCATTATTCATTTTCTGTTTGAATTTTTTTTCTTGATGTAAACCGTACAGAGGTGCCGACCATTCCAGAATATGCACAGTGAATACAATTAAGATGTGCATAATGCCACAGGTGAACAAAATAAAAGAGAGCACACTTGAAAACAATGACACTCTCAGCCATTCATTTCTAATGAAAGCCTTGAATTCATATGAAAATACACCTCATGCATATTCCAGAATGATTGGCATTTCTCACTGTGCACTGTAGTATGACATAACAAAATGTCTTGTATATTATATTAAAGAGCAACGCCATAAATTAATTAACCCTCCTTTATGTCGACCCCATTTTTCTTAAACTGTATTGCACTTTGATCATCATTGGTTTACGAATCAGACATGAATGATGAAAAGTTGTTTATATATGCAGGGGTCAGAATGATTATCTATTAAGATGAACGTAGCAAAGTAACAATCAGTTTTATTTGCAGGCCCTAATGAAGATTGTATCCAAGAATTCCTCAAGCCTGCTAAAAATGAATAATTAGCATATCTTCAAATTGTAACTCTTACTATACAATTTTTTTCTGCCTATGTGACAATGCTTTTAAAACATTGAGAAAAACTTTAAAGCAAGTGTTCTAATGCACTACTGACTCCTATAAAACACAGTCTGAGCAAATATGTTTTTTTCTTAGATATTTCTAGCTTCCTTAGCCTTACCTCCCGCTTCTCCTCCTCCAGGTCGTTGAGGCGTTTCTTGGAGGAGGCTGTCAGGTCCTGTATCTCGCGTTCCATCAGCTGGATCTGATCCTCTGAGGCTTTTAGTTTGACCTGGAGGTCTAAGTTGTTGTCAACGAGGTCATCTGCTTTTGATCTGTAGATTCAATATTCAAAGGAATATACATGTTTCACTGTTTGATAATTGATGCGTTCTCCGTACACAAAAAGTCGTTCTTGACAACCTGGAGGCCATTTCATGAAACTTTGTCAGCAAGAAAAATTAGTCGCCGGAGACAAAACCAATGAAATCCTTGATTCTGATTGGCTTAAAAATACTGCCGCTGACTGCCGTTATTGCAACTGTCGTAAAATCCGCTCTTGTCGCACTGACTAATTTTTATCAAATGGCCCCCTGAAAGCTTGTCCAAGCCTTGCCCTACATACCAACAAGTAATGGAGGCGATGTGAATTTCATATATTGCAGTACAATTGTTACTGCCCGGCTAAACAAATACACCATATTCATTGGCAAGAAATGTACATGAATTTGAATCTATTATCAAACTAGACTATGGAATAAATGTGATGAAAAAAAGTACCTCATGGCTCTGGTGCATAAAAAATGGAAAATCTTCTGTGAATCTTTTCTCCCTCTGTCAAAGTCTATGGCAGTATTGCCAGAGTTTTGTTTCAAGTAAAATGTTTCATGCAATGGCTGCAGGATGACAAACAGCTATAGCAAAATATACATTTAGGTTGCTGCAAATAATACAATACTGAAAAATGTGTACAATAGGAATTACTTTCCTTGAATGGAACAAAAGTGCCATTCGACAGCTACCATATGCTAAAGCAAATAAAAATCAATAAATTCAATGAAAAGCAGACACTGTGATATATGAATAGAAAATATCATTATGATTCATATTTGCGGGCAACTAAAGCGATACAGAAAAAAAGACACTCTGAGCAAAAGGTACAAAGGATTTGGGACAAAGTAAACAACTTCATTCAAGCATTCACAATTGCTGGATCCAAAGAAAAGAAATTTCCTTATCTCTTATGGTTTTGAAATATTCCAAACAGGTGTTGCACAATGAACAGTGAAGGTACTTTCTTTTGCGTGTATCTAGCTATCGTGAAAGCCTGAATCAAATCTGTTAACTTTTTCCTAATCCCTTGTTCATTCTGTTCACAGTGAGAGAATGTAAATGTTTAAGTACAAAGCTGTGAATGGAGACACATGGGGGCTGGAGGGTGGAGGAGTAGAAAAAGATAGGAGAAAGAGAAAAAAGAAAGAAAAAAAGAGAGTGGACAAAAAGGAGAAACAAAGAAATAGGACATGACAAGAACACAACAAAGATACATGGGAGAAGAGTACGTATAATCCTATGTATGAAACTACCAGTGGAGAGAAAGGGTTGAGGAGTAGAAAAAATATAGGAGATAAAAATAGAGAAAAAGAAAGCAGACAAAAAGGAGAAACAAAGAAATAGGGCATGAACAAAAACAGAGAGAGAGAGATAGAAAGAGAGATAGAGTAAAAGAGGCACAGACGCACAAAGAAGCACAAAAAAAAAGCGGAAAAACCTCACCTGTATTCCTCAGAGTTGGCAAGCTTTTCCTTGAGAGTTGAATTCTCCACCTTGACAGACTGTAGCGTCTCCTCAAACTGCTTCTGCATCGATTCCATCATCTCAAAATGCTGATGTTCCAGCTGCTCAAGGTTACCCTTCATCTCCTTCTCTTTGGTGGATATCTCTGACGAATGCTGCTTCTCAAGATTTTCGATGATGTGTTCATGGTGCTTCTCATCCTCAGACACCTTCTGGATGTGCTTTGCGACAGAATCGTTAAGCTCCCCAATCTGGCGCTCGTGCTCTTCTCTCAGTCTTTCCAGTTCATTCTTGTGCGAATCCGCAGCAGATTTCGAGCGGTCTTGTAGACTTGAGACTTCTTCTTGTAGCTGTGCACTTTTCTGTTCTAAGTTCTCAATGGTTTCTGCTTGCCAAGTCTTTTCTGAGGTTAGTTTTGCGACCTCTTCTTTCCACTGCTGATGCACACAGCTCAAGTCTGTTGATACGGCTGAAAGCTGCTTCTCCAGGTCTTCTCTGACAGATTCTGTCTCCTCCTTCTGAGTTGCAATAACTTTGGCAATCTTTGCTTTGGCTTGTTCCTTCAGATCTTTCAGCTTCTGACCTGCTTCTTCCTTAATCTCCTTCTCCTTTGCTAGACTATCCTCCCTGACTTGATCCAGCTCCTTCTGTTTCTCCTCCAGCTCTTTGTTCACCCTATCCAGCTGCTCCTGGTGAGTCGCCTGGAGCTGTGATGTCACCTCCTTGATCCCAACATGTTTCTCCTTCAGGAGACCTGAGAGCTGCTCCTGGAACGAAGTCTCCTTCTCCTGGAGCATGTCCTCATGATCTCTCTTCATCTTCTCCACCTCATCTTGATGTTGGGCTTGTTGGGTGCTCATCCTCTCTTCGAGTTCAGCTTCTTTGGCCTGGCTCTTCTCCGACATCTCTTGTAGCTTGCCATCAAACTCTGCTGACTGCTGCTCTGCTTTTCTCTTCAGCTGTTCGCACGCTTCTACATTACTTGCTCTTGCATTTTCCATTTCTGCTTTAAAATTCTCAATCTCTGCATCCTTTGCCTGGATTGTATCAGCTTGTTCTTTCCGTAAACCTGCAAGCTTGTTCTTCACTTTCTCCTGGAAATCCTTGACACTTTTCTTGTGACCTTCTTTCAAAGACTCCTCTTTTTGCGAATACTCCTCGGTGAGCCTCTGAAGCTCGGAGTCCTTACGCTCCACTGCCTCTCTCAGCTCCTTACGCATCGACTCAAGGAGCTCATTCTGCATGGTGTTCTGTTGGTTCATCTCCTGGACCTGCGAAGCGACTCTCTCATCGTGCCGTATCCTGTCCTGCAGGGCATCCTTGAGGGTGTGTATATCCTCGTCCTTTCTGAGCTGCGTCGCCTCGTGATTCTCAATTTCAGCGGCTCTCTCTTCTTCCATCCTGGACATGTCCTTTATCTTCTGCTCCATTCCTGCCTTATCTTCCATCAAAGCATTCATCTGCTCGTGAAGGGACAGAATCTCCTTGTTCTTGGCACTGACCTCAGTCTCAAGGCTCTGGGACTTCTCAAGCAGCAGAGAATCCTTCTCTGAGACTTGCTTCTGTAAGTTCTCCACTTCTTTACTGACAACCTCAACTTGGCTCTGTCCTTCAGACTTGGCATTTGCAATGAGAGCGACGAGTTCGTTTTCTCTGAGCATACGTTCATGCAACTCTGCTTCCTTTTCTTTTATCGCGGCAAGGTTGTTAGCAATTTCCTTTTCTTTGCTCTCTACTAAAGACGAAGTATTCTCATGCTTCTGCTGAAGCTCTTAGACCATAGTCTTGAGATTAGACTCCTTAGTTTCCATGTCTGCTACAAATGCAGAATGTTTATTTTGATTCTCTTGGAGTGAGGATGCAAGTGACTGTTCCTTTTCTTTCAAATCAGCAATGTTCTGTTCCAGGTGACTGATGGTGTCGTTGGCATCCTGAAGCTTCCTGCCCAACTGTTTGGCCACCTCACCAACAGAGTTCTGTGTCTGTGCTTCCCATGCTTCCACTCTCCTGGCTACATCTTTCTCGTGATTGTCCCTCTCTGCTTGTAATCTCTCATCAAATTCACTGTTCCTTTTGGCAATCATATCTTGGTGTTCTTCCTCTTTCCGCGTGATTGTCTCCTCTAATGTCCTTGCTCTGTTTTCAAGATTCATATTTGATTCTGTTGCCTTTGTAAGTTGTATTTCAACATCATGCAAAGACTTCTTTGTAGTATCAAGTTCTGCTCTAATTTCATCTGCTTTTCTCTTCACAATGTTCAATTCATCGTCCCTTTCCTTCAAGTTCTTTTCTAATGAGGCTTTGGTATCAATTATTTCTTTTTCCTTGGCTTCCAGTGATGCTCTTGATCCTACAAGCTCTTCTTGAAGCCTTGCTACTGCTCCTTCTCCCTTCTGGACTTCCTCTTGAACCTTAGAAACATTCTCAGCAAGTTGCTTTTGTGTTTCCTCTGCATTCTGTGTCAATGAAGTCACACTTTCCTTCAGCTTTTCAATAGATGCATCCTTCTCTGCTCCAGCTCTCTCCAGCTCTTTGATATCCTCAGAGCACTTTTTATTGTTTTCAGTAAGATCCTGGATGCTACTTCTGAGCTGTCCAACCAATTCCTCGTGCCTTTGTCTCTCCTGTTGGATCATCTCATTGGCGGAGTTGAGATCTCCTTCAAGTTTGTTCTTCAGTGAGTCCATGGCTGTTTGAAGCTCCTTCTCCCGTAGCTGCAGGTCCTGTATGACCTTCTCCTTTGAGCCCAGAGACTCATTGGCTTCCTCCAGTTTTTTGCCAAGCTCTGCAGAGACCTCATTGACAGAACTGTTCTTCTGTACCTCAAGGGCCTCTAACCTCCTACTCAACTCCTTCTCATGGTTCTGTTCCTGGAATGTCAGCTTTTGTTCATACTCGCTGATCTTATTTTCATGCTCAGTGTTCTTTCCCTCAATCTCTCTGGACAGAGAATCAGCTCTCTGCTTGGTTTCCTCAACTTCCTGCTTCAGCTTTTCAATTTCAACATCTTTTGCCTCCTTTGCCTTACGCTCCTCTTCGAACCGGGCGGTCACCTCAGCTATATTTGAATCCATCTCCTTCCCTCTGGCAGAGAGCTCTTCCTCTAAGGTCTGGTTCTTTTGGTTGACGATGGCAAGGTTTTGGGAAAGCTTCTCTAAGGCATTCTGACTCTTTTCAAGCTCCTTCTTGTGACTGTCTGTTTCTTGAGCTAGCTTGGTGTCAAGTTCCTCTATTCGTGCTTCCATCTCCTGTTTCTGGGTTTGGAGTTCCTGGAAGAAAAAAAAATATTCTGATGAAATACAAAACTACAAACACAACACAGCTTTATTCATTTTTTCAATTTGTGTCATTTCTGAAAGTCTTTAGCTGTAGCTTACAAGTGATTTGATCCATGACAGCTTATGCAATCTAGACCAAAAACTCTAGAATTAAAACAAATTAGAAAATGAAAATTGTGTAGGCAAGTTAAGGAATGAGTGGTAAAAGTTATTAATTCATTTATATTGAGTACTAAGAAGGATATTAAAGATGGTGAAGTTGTCTCATGAAGTGCAGGCATAGAAAGGTTGCAACACGCTGACTTTCCCTGTTAGTGTTTGTGAGCCAATGAGCACAGACAAGTTTTCATAGCAGCATCTGTCAAAACGCATCAACCTTTCTACATTTGCAAATGCTGAAATAAATTACAAAATACTATTATTCAAGATTTATCAGAAACATCCCCATCATACATATAGCAGGACTGAGCAATATTAAAATACTCTGTACCTGAATTTTCTGTTTCATGGCCTGAGCTTTCCCCACCAGACTTTGGAGCTGATCAACTTTCTCCTGGACAACCTTCTCTTGGGTTTGCTTCAAGTCATTCATCTTGACAGAAAAGAGAAACGATAATGAAAGGGATTAGAACCAGGGAACAAACAAACAGAGCAACAAACAGACATTCGGCTCTTTTATTTGGTAAGTATTACTTTGGAGTTCATCTACTTTCTCTTGGACAACCTTTGGTTTGCTTCAAATCATTCATCTTGAAAAGGAAAACAATAAAGAAAGGGGTAAGAATCTGAGAACAAACAAACAAAGTACTAAACAAACTGTATGGTATCCTATTTCATTGGCTGAGTAATACGTTGGAGTTGATCTACTTTCTCTTTCTCAGGTGAGTGCATAGAAAAACAGTTAGGAAATACAGGAGGAAAATTCCATGTTGAAAAATGTAAAAACTACTGTCTTTTGAATGTCTATCTTCACTTTTTCAAGCCTAACATTTTCACAGAACAGTTCTTCAATGTTCACAGAAAAATATTTTGCAGTAAAATAGAGCTTGAGGTTTTGATCCTAGAAGAATCTTAATCATAAAGCAAAATGACAAAGAAATGAAGTGACCACACAAGTATATAGACCCTACAAATGTTTCTGCTGATAATTGTTATAATTTATATGACCATTATCATATTTTTAGGGTTATGATAATAAAAGTAATTAGATAATATATGTAGCACAGTCACTATATGGATATACTCTAAGGCGCTGTGATGTTAGGGTCTGTGGATATTGTTACTAAAATGATGCATAAAGGTACAAGATATTATTGAAAAGCTTCAAGAAATAAATGAGTTTTCAACAAGTTTTTAAAAACAACTACAGGTGCATGAATTTCCTCATTCAAAATTAAGTGCATCAAATGACAAGTGGTAACTGATTCATAATGATCAGATTTCAAGAAGATATCTCCTCTTTCTCTTCATAATTATATAGTCCTAAATCAACAGTTATTGAACTTATATTGAACCATAACACGAATGTGTTCAATCGTCTCTTTATAGAGTTCATCCACAGTGCAGTACCTGTTGCTTGTACAGTTTCTCCGACTCCACATTGGCTGCTTCCAGGGCTTGCTCGTGTCGTTGCCTCAGTTCCTCCACGTAGTTCCTATGTTCCTATGGGATCAGCAAAATGAAGGGAAATCATTGCATATCTCACAAGCACATGGTGCCCTTGTGAGAAGATATTGACTAATTGGGCTACACTGTGTCACACTTGAATTAATCACACAGAATTGAACGAATATGAAAAATGTCTTTGAAGGCAACTTGGTCTGACTTTCTGTCACAAAAAAGAAGGAAATTGATAAAAAGGGAGTAGAGTTTATGTCATAAAATTTGCTAATGTTTGCCATTGACAAGGAAGATATAATGGCAATCTTTCATGATCATCACATTTTCTCCCTACATCACAAGACAACATATACAAAATGAATCTTCTGAAAAAATCATGATGATTACCTTCCATTCCAAATTCATTGAATATTGTATAAATCAGTAATTTTAATAGCATTTCAGACATTTGGTCATTTGGGACAAGTTTGACATTTTGGGACAGTGTTATCTTATTACTAATATCATAGTTCATAATACAATGAAATAAAATAAATAAATAAAATAAAAAAACACATATGTACACATTGACTTCACCTTTTGAACAGTAATTTGGATACAGTGTAATTGCATAATAATATATGAATAGCCACCTCAATAGAAAGGGGATAATTCATATCTGCCAGCATTCGCTGATGAAATACATAACTGATGGGTTGCTAAAATCTTGTTTTACATAAAGAAAGCAAAAAAAAATCTTACTCTAATCAAAACCTTAAAAAACAGTAGAAAGTAAAGTACAAATATTTTCGAAAAATCTCATTAAAAAAAAGAGAATGTTTTCTAGCAAAATAGGATCGTACAAAAGAAGATGAAATCTTTCTGGTGGGCAGGTATGATATTGTATTGTGAGAGGTCAACCACAGAAGTTAGCAAATGAATATAAAACTACCACAAAAATTTGAGCTGATTCAGTACCTGCGTGAGTTCTTGTATCTTATTAGCCATCTCTTCCTCATGTTTTTGATAAAGATCCTGCGTCCCTTCACTCTGCTGTGCTTTCAGTTTGGCGATGGCCGCCCTGCTCCTTGAGACGATGTCTTCGATCTTGTCACGGAGCTCCTTCGTGTCTGTCTTGTATTTCTCCTGCAGACGCTGCAAGGTGGAGTCTTGTTCTAGCTTTTCCTGGAGAAAAAATTGTTAAGTAACACGGATTGTCAGGCATTATGATAATTTCCCTTAACCTCGATTCTACGGGGCTTTTTAGCAAGGTAATTTTCAAACATACGTAATATGAAGACCGCATACCCAGTTGTCGCAAATTTGGTCTCAATAGTTGCGTGAGAAAAAAAAAGTTACAATCAGACAGAATGCAAAAAAAAAATGGTGGCATGGCGCGGCGAAACGGCAAGGTGTTCTTTGAAGTGTAATTTCAAAAGGTGATGAAAAACCTTAACATACAATATAATCATAATCCCATCACAATGCGCTTTTACAACAACAAAAAATCTTTTCTAATCATACTTCTCATGAACTACTCGAGCTGCGGGTTTATCCATGCATGAAGCAATGAGAAATTTCGGAGTCAACCAGTTTTGACAGTTTCGCTCTCCTCAGGGTCAAATACGTTACTGCACTAATCCAGTATTTTCCTTTAAGGACACCCTCATACACCTACAAGTACAATGTAGCAGCTTCAGCTTCAGCCCATCATCTGAATTTCCATGCAAGTTTAGGCAAGTGTAGTATATTTTTTGCCCTTAACCCTCAATATCCTAAAGATTCCTTTTAATTGGATAGCAGCAGAGTGCCCAATTTGTTCTGAACCCTTTTGATTGCTAGATTAAGGCAAAAATGAGGGCTTCCACTTGTAAAATGGATCATATAAAATGGGTCATCTATTAAAAAAAATTTAGTTATAAATTGAGTATAACACCCTGACCCCATTACCCAGTTTTGTACGACTGAACAGGCAATGACAAACAGGATGAAAAAAGACAGAATTATTAATTTTTGCAGAAATGAATGAACAGAAGCATGGGGTTAAAAAGTATGAGACAGGTGCTATAAAACCTTCATTCATACATGTATATCCACAATATGGACTGTCACAAGAATAATTCAGTAACTCAATATGAGCAGAAAAAAATAGGGGTAAGGGGGTTGTACATATGTAGCTTTATAGGGCCTTTTGTATTATCAGTCTGTCACAACTCAACATCTTTACTTACTTTGAGAGGCAATATGAACTAGATAAGAATACGCCAAGATTATGAGCGGCGGATAATGAAGTATATGAATTGGTATTCAGTGAAATGCCCAGATGTTAAAAGACCAAGATATCAAAAAACAAAATCATTGCACTATTTGCATTCTTGTCCTGTATGTTTCAGAGATGGGATCAGAAAAAAAGTGTGATAAAGAAGGCAGAAACATTTTTGCCAGAAATCCATGTTCTATCAATTCCTACTACATGTACCTTTAAACTGCTGATGTAGTCTTTTGCAAGAAAATACAAAGATTACCAATTATCAATTTTTAATTTTTAATTTTTAATTTTCAATTTTTAATTTTTCATTGTATGTATTCTTGTATTCTTGTATGTATATCTGCAATTCGGCCATTAGGCCGCAAAAGATATTGTGATTTAAACCGTTTTAAATAAATAAATAAAAAATATGCTGCAATTATAATGAGGTAGTTGATAACAATGATTTGCGCATAATTTTACTTACCGATTTCATTGAATCAATTATTCTTTGTAGCTCATCTTTCTGATTATCTTGTGCGCTGACAGCGGCCATCTTTTGTAATTCTCTCTCCTCAATTGCCATCATCATTTCTCCCTCTTTCTCCTTGAGTATTCTTTGCTGCTCTTCCATATGCCTCTGTAAGGCTAACTCATGCTCACGATCCTGGAATGAACAAAAGACGGAAGATGGATTAAGAGATTGAAAACCCTGCCGGTCGCGTGATCGCCGTAAAAGAACAGATTCAGTAGTGAAGTTTCTTAAACAAATTCTAGAATTATAAGCTAATTTGTTTAAATTTTGTTTATCTTTTCATATTCAGGATAACAAGATCAGTTAAAATCTGGTTTACATCATGGTCCTGAGATTTGAACATAAAATGACTGTTCATCATCTAAGGCAAGTATTGGAAAGCTTACTTTTGTGCATATGCTCTTTAGAGCATCCCTTACCAATCTACTTCGACCTATTTTTGTTGTTTTTGTTTATTTCTTATGTACATGTATTTCTTTGTGTTCTTTTGTAACTCTTTTTATTTTTTAATGAAATTAATTACTGACCCGATTTGAAGCCCATTTATATTTTCTGGAAAAAATTTACATTATACATATCAATTTGGGCTTGACAATATTTCTTTTTAATGGGCTAGGATTCAAAAGCAAATGAAAGGATGCAAGAAATTTAGTGTAAATAGTTGTGCAATGCTTGAAAGATAAGATTCAGGAAACATCACAACGATGCCCCCATCCCGGGTCATTTTAGGGTGAAATATTATTTCAAGGAATTCCAATTAACATTTGTCAACAGATTGATGGTTATTTCCATAACAGACAAAAAAGTTTCTTGTATGATCATTAAAAGTGAGATAATGATAATGACTATGGGGTACAGAGCAGATCAGAGTTCTTTGCTTACCTGCTATCATTGATTCATTATTCATAGCTTTATAAAGATAACAGGCGATCAAAGAATTCTAACAAGTATGCTTTACAAGTGCAGTCTAAACATTTTGAGCAGTACATCTGTAGAGGGCAACCTCAGTAAAAATATGCTTGTATTTATATGATTCATATTGAGGTGAAAATAACATTTGAAATCAAGTCAAATTGAAGAACAAATTATGCTGTAATCCCCTTTTTGAGATCATTAAAACTTGATAATGCCGGACTGACTTGCTCAAACCCACAACCAGCACTTCCACAAGCCCGCCTTGTTTACTGTGGCACGTCTGCCCAAATTATTTCTGGTGATAAAGATCGTTTTTTTGATCTATTTTTGGCACCCTTTTTCTGCTGATGTGGAGGTTGGAGGAAATTGGACGAGCTGGGGAGGGGGAGGTGAGGGGGGAAGTGCGGCAGGAACTCTCAGGGTCGATCAGAATCACGTTCAGAGTATCACATGTGTTGGAAGCTACATGTTGAGGTCAACCTGACCGCATCATGCATCATGTGAATTGTGTGCAGAGTGTGCTATGGCACTTAATTATAGCTGCTGAAATAGAATTCAATTTGTTTAAAATATAATTAGGTTAATTTGATGTGTCACATGTGATGTATTTTTATCATTCTTTGTTTTGTCTGGATTTTGATATAACAATGAATCAGTTTTGATACAATTTTTTCTATAAAATTATCAAGGTTTAAAAAAAATGTAGATTATCAGATTTTAACAAGGTGAAGCCTGCAACGCCATGGCAATCAATGTAATTTTAGCCAAAGTTGATGTTAATGACAATCTTTATGTCCTATGAATTATTGAAAAATTATTTAATTAATAAATCTTATACCCTAAATATGGTTTTATGGGCCACTTTCTAGGTCAATCATCTCCATCCTACACATTATGGGTCAAAAGCCCAGCCTGCGTCGTAGTGTAGTGGTTCTGACTCTCACCTTTCAACCCGAGGGCTGCAGGATCGAATCTCACCTATGGCGTTAATTTGCTTCAGCAAGAAATTTATGCACATTGTTCTGCACTCAACCCGGGAGAGATAAATGGAGACGGCAGGAAGAAATTCCTTGTAATGCAGAGCGCCGTAATGGTTGC
>BQKZ01008959.1:10502-23407 GCA_036244855.1 Temnopleurus reevesii
TAATCAACTAAGTTAAGGAGAGGACTTATTTAGAAGATGAAGTTTCAACACCTTTTTAAACTGCATAAAGTTCTTGATTGCTCTTATATGATCTGGTAGGGAGTTCCATAATATAATTCCATTATAGTAAAAACAATTTCCAGTTTGACTTTTCCGTTTAGGAAACGTAAAGGAGTGAAATATTTAAGAACTAACTTCTTCATAGAACACAATATTAGGCCTACTAGTCGAACTCCAATTGAATGCTCCTTTGTAATGATATCCAAATCGGAACTGGCTTGTGACTGTTATGTCTGCACAGTTCAATGCATGGCGTACGGATCTATTGTCACACGTGATCCACTTTATTTTACGGAAATATTACATGACCTGTTTTTGATACCTGGTCATTATCATAAATGTTGCTGGTGACACTTCATAGATGTGGCTATTGAGCATCCATAAACATGACTAAGTCCTAAAAAGAATTAAAATGAGTTTTTCAGAGAATTTTTCAACAGATGCACAGTTTCTTTTTATTTACACACTCTGTACATGGACCCTTTCTACAAGCTAACGTAATATATACACTACATAACAAACTATATAACACATGATACAATATGACAGTTATACAGGTGATACATTTGTGGTAAAATATCTAAATGGAAAATATTTGTTCATGACAAATTAAATCATTCAGACTTATTCTGGATTACTGATATCAAAATAAATTCAATTTTTAACCGAGGTGGTTAAATTCAACGAAATTTCCGCATTTACTTCATGATTTGTCATATCAACATATATATTTTCACTGTTTACCGTCAATATGCCCAGCATCACAAAAGGTTTCTAAGGTACAAAAGGTTACATCATCATTCTAATTAATGTATTCGATTATGTCCCAAAGTTCTGTCCTATAAATGCAGAATTGTGTCAATGTAATATGCAGTAAATTTTGTGTAAATTGTGAATATGCCCAGCATGACATAAGATTTCTACGGCACAAAAAGGGTACATAATTATTCCAATTAATATATCCGGCTATCACAAAGATTCTGTTCTATAAATCAAGAGTTGTATTAATGAAATATGCAGTATATTCTGTGTAAATTGTTAATATGCACCACATTACATAAGATTTCCAAGGCAAAAAGGTTACATGATCATTCCAATTAATATATTCGGTTATGTCACATAGGTTCTGTGCTATAAATGCAGAATTTTATCAGTGTAATACTAGTATGCAGTACATTCTGTGTAATTTGATAAACGCAAGATACATGTCCTATTACAACAATCGAATATATACAACGCAATACCTCTTACAACTACAAATAAAACACAACAGATACATTTCAGTGCTATCAAATATTCGTTGTATAATAACACAATACCTTCTGAAACAAAATGCACAGTTCATTCAAAATGATATTCAAAGGCTAAAGATTAATATCAGTCCCTCTGTGACAGAGGCTCAGATAACATTTGTCAAATCAAATCAAATCAAATCAAATCAAATCATTTTATTTTAATAGACCACTTTCGTAATGTATTCAGATTTATTCACGTTTGCCCTAAGACGAACTATGTATTTATATGTCAAAATGTATTGAGAGCACAAAAGTCAGAATGCTACTTGCATACATTAACGTTGCTAGGTTGGAAAAACATTGTATCTTGCCCAACCTAGCAGCAACCACTGTATGTTATACACATTACTTCTATTGAAATAAGATTATTGTATATCAGCTGAACAAATAGTTTGTCATTGTGTGCTTGCCAAAGAAGCGTGCATTAAATTCGAATACATTACGAAAGTGGTATATTCTTTCGAAGAGTCAAACATATACAAAATCATGAATGATTATAGTAATATGAAAATAAGACGAAATAGAAACGAGGCCAGCAAAGAATCAAGGCTTGTTCAAAAGGCTGACCGCTGAGAGGAATAGCTTACACTAATAATATATACATGATATATATATTTACAGTATTAGGTTGTCATGGCCGTGATCCGTATAAGCATATACACATAAACACATTACCATATTGTAATTAGAGATGTCGATAAGAAATAAACAACAAAACACAGGCTTACGAAGCCAACGAGCGGATATTCATTTTACCTTCGCATTGATAAGAAATATGTACGTGTGCTGATCGTCAGATTAATTCAGTGTTAGCTCAGCACGTCCCTTGCAAATTTTTGCGCATAGGGATCGTGAAATAAATTCAATCACACTGGTGATATGTACTTTTTCTCTTTACACATATGTGTGATTGATTTAATTTAATCTTTAATGACTTTCTTAATATAAATGATAATGTACAAGTTATTATGACAGAAATAGAAAATGCATTTTGGCCGATTTTTTAACGAGGCGTTGCTTCACTTGAAGAAGACACTCAATGACTGATAAGCTGGTTGGTTTTGAAATGTGTTGATTTGGCGTCATATAAATTGTATATACATTATTATTATTATTACTATTATTATTACTATAATAATAATAATTATTATTATTATTATTATTAATATCATAGTAATTATTATAGGAATGACTCCCCTGCATTAATAATAAACTTAATGCAATGAATGGCAAACAAAGACGCAACAATAATGTAAACGAATGTTATACACAAGGTGCTATTTACAAGGGTGGCATTTGAGACTGGTATGGCGCTTGTTACTATTGTCCCAATGAAATGATTTATTTATTTATTCATTAATTCATTCATCTTTCTTCAAAACATACATAATAATCATAACAATAGATGCAATTTATACAGCGCTCGTACCCACTCTGCGGAGTGCTCAAGGCGCTTTGCATTATTACTACCCTGGCTTTAGCCCGGCGTACATACATTGTATAATGAACAATATAGACGTGTAAATCTATACATTAATAACTTGCTGAGTTAGGAAGGAAGATGAGGTGAACCAAGCTTGTAAGTAGGTCCCTAATGTCATAAAGTATATTACAAGGCATAATACATTATATATAATAACTAAATACATAACAAAGAAAATTTGTAGCCAGCACACAGGCTACTTCCTCTACTTATTCCGAAAACCATGTATCCTTTTATATATTGATAAAACAGCAATCACAACGTTTTGTCCGATATACGCTAGAGACAGGCACAACAAACACGATAGCAGTCACTGACGGGAGGCTACAGTGACTGGTATCATTCACGCCCCGTGGGGGGTGGGGAGGGGCGGACCCAGGATTAGAGTTATGGGAGGGGGAAGCTTTGAAGTCGGGTCCTCAGGTCTTCAAATCATGTTTACTCACATAGGCATGTTGTTTGAGGCATACATTGTCAGAGTGATACGTGCACTGAAAGGCTTGATGATTTATAATACACGCATAGAAATCAACCATACAACACACACACACACACACACACACACACACACACACACACACACATGCACATATGCTACAATAGTTCTACATTTTCCATATGAGTGAAACAATGTAATGTGTCGTGAACAAGCTAAAATCTCTCTCTTGCTCTCTCTTCTAAAATTTCTTGTTAGCATGTCCTACATAGCCCGTACACATGCAGTTGAATTTAAAAAGTTTATAATTAACATAACACGAACAATGATGAACATGCCATCCGGATCAGTAGTATTTCAGATTCTAAGGAGTTTTTCTTAGAGAGCGCTTTATAATCCTTCCGGTTTACTTTTCTTTCCATTGCTGCCAGACCGAAAGAGAGTGCGACCCCGAGAATTCACAGGCGCCCTTCTATGCTAAGATATGATCACGCCATCTATCGGTCACGCTCGTATTGGGTAGACCACTGGGTGCAGAGAAATTATGAAGCCGTTCAGTATCTGAACTAGATGAGTAGCAATATCCGATCATATGACGTCATGTTTCTGCGAGTCATTCAGAGTGTGAGCATGAAGTGAGGCGATAAAGAGCGAAATGTTTGCATTTATGGATTGTGGAGAACGTTTAAATGTATACTCCTGTAGTTTGTTAGTGAGATGTTGAATTAAACGTCTATCATGAGCTTCCAAGTTGCATCGATCATGTCTATCATGGAAGCGATTTGATTTTCCCTTCTCTACAAACATGATTCTGAATTAAAACTAAATTATGTATTCAAATTTCATGCAGAGTAGATTTGACTGATGCGATAAAAAGCGAACAATGTGTATTGCACTTGATCGTGCTAGTGTTTCTGCAGAGTCAAGCATTTAGCAGGTTTTTCGTGTGTAGTCAGTTTGTAAGAAAAAATGTTGAATTGGTTGTCAATCACCAGCTTTCAAGCTGTGTTAATGTCTGAAGCCGAATTGATGTAGTTTTTAATTAAAACTTAGTTTAATCTTCTGCAGAGTTAAGTAATAGTAGATTTTGTGTGTGTATTCAGTATGTAAGAAAAAACTGAATTGATGTAATTTTGAATTAAAACTTAATTCAATCTTAATTCAGTTTGTAAGACAAAAGTTGAATTGGGAAATCAATCATCAACTTTCAAATTGTGTTCATGTCGAATCGATGTAACTTTGAACTGATGTAATTTTTAATTAAAATTTTCCTTTGAAATTTTGTTTCAATTTATGTTTGCTCGGTATTGTTCACACTTATTTATCGTTATATTGTATGTTTCTGAAATGGAAAAATAACTAAATAAAATAAAATTAAAAAAAAAAGTTAATTTCATCTCCAGCAGAGTTAGCATTACACGAGGCGATAAAATGCAAGCTGTTTATATCGCATCAAAGCATGCAAATGATAATAATAATCTGTATTGAGATTGAAAGGAAGATACTGAGATGATTGCCAACATGTCAAGTTAAATGTGAACGCTGTGTAAATAAGCTTTAGAAGCTGAACACCTTCTTGAATAGAAGAATGTTGTCACAATCAGACGCTATGATGGAACCTGATGGCGTCATCATCACGCGAGATCCTACAAGGTGATTCAATCTGTTCGTCAGTCTGGTTGATAGAGGGAATGATGTGACTCTTTTCTTCATATCATCTCCACTCATCACCTGATCAATCACACACGTCTTGTCCTCATCATCTGACGTCACGACGTAGATATCATCCGTCACATGATCGATGCAGGCATGGTAGATGATACCACTGTGGGTGATTTCCCTCTCATCACCCTCTCAGTCGATGATCAATATTCTGCGATCTCGTGGTAAGGGTCGAGCAATGATGTGACCTGATGATAGCACACCAAACATCACTATCTTCTCCTTACACGTGATCGTATGGGTGATCTTACCATCAGCTGGATTGATGACGTGTATCTTAGATTGACCTGCCTCAGCAGCGATGATCATCCCATCCGGGTCAGCAGCAACATCTACCATTGTGGGATCATACGTCGTGTTCCTGGGTATTGTGACGTCATTGATCAGCTTCCATTGTCTGTCATACACTCTGATGCATCCGGTAAACATGGTAAAACTGTCTCCTGTGCAACCTCTGAGTGCTTTACCGCATACCACCTTGTCGCCATTCATCCTGGCGCTTGACGCGATCCATGACGTATTACTCCCGTTTATCACTCTCTGGATGTGTTTCGTGTTCATATCTAATGTGTATGTGTGAAGACTCCCTACAAGTCGATCTGTGATGATCACCTTGCTTTCATCTATGAATCCTACATTTATAGGGAACGTGATATCATCAGTAACATTGATTGTATCAACAAGCTTCCACTCCCCATCATACCCATCAATCCTCCCATTATACTTCTCCCTCCCAACACCCTTCACAAACCTCACACCTGACACAGTATCAGTGACATGTTTCACCCGACCCTCATCTAGTGGCTTCTTTAGTACATCAGACACTGATGTGTTCACACGATGCCCATCTTTGATTACATTATTATCGTCCGCGATTGTTGTGTCGATTCTCTGTATTGCATTCTCTACAGATTTCGTTTGATCTTTCCACGCTTTCTCCAGCACGCTTATCTTTCTCTCGGTCTCCTCAGCAATGTTTGTGACGTCACAATGAAGATCGCGTTGTTTCTTGTCAATAGGTTCTCGTCTTTGCCTTGCATTGGTGCGGTTGGCTTCAAGTCGCTCCTCTCTTTTGACATCGTTCTCTTGAATCTGTTCAGTCAACTTGCGAATCTTCTCTCGTAATTCACGATTCTTCTCATCAGTCTCATGGTTGATTTTGTCTTCGTCTTCCTTTTCTCGTACTTGATCTTCTTTCCTTGCCTCATCGATCACCGAATCGATTTCATTTTTCACCACCGTGAGATGATCGTCTGCGTCGCTTCTACATCGGTTGATCTGACGACCGTAAACTTGACATTGCTGCAACTTGTCCCTTGCTTTTTTCTTCAAACCATTGAGCTTTTCTTTATTTTCCCATACTGCTTCGTCTAAGTCCTTAAGTTTACATCCCTTATGGCAATGATCTATTGTAGCACACAAATGACATATAGCTACTTTATCTGTTACACAATACAGTTCAACTTTCTTACTTTCATGGTTACGTTTATCACAAAACCGATATGACCTAGCTTTTCTTGCCTTCTCAATGCATTCATTGCATAGTCTTTTCTTCTCGACCACGTTGTAAGTGAGGGCGCTTTTCTCGTCACATCCGTCACCCTGACAGACTTCCGGTGCGAATCTCTCTGCCATGATGACCTGATGGAGGAAAGAGAGAGAGAGAGAGAGAGAGAGAGATAGAGAGATAGCGTAATATGTCAAGGGGAGGAAGGGGAAGGAAGGATGGAGGGGGGGTGCATCAACGGTGTGTGGATAAAAGAATTGCAGTATGAATACCATGAACAAATTAACCAATTTAAATCATTTTAATCTGTCCACTTATTTCCTTTACGGCAGAAATTACAAACATTTTCTTCCCAGTCTTCCGATTTTCAAGAAAATCAAAATAGAAACTAAAGAAGTGGCGATACCAAAAGAAAAGAAAGGCGGGATGGGACAAGAAATATATTTTATATAAGCCTAGGTTGAAAGTAAAATTGTTCGTTTCAAGCTCTGATTAGTCATATATCATATAGTCAAATTCAATTTCTTTTTCATTTTCCTCATATTGACAAAATATTCATTCAATTTGGGTCGATTGATGAATAAATACTATGCTATTACTAATTCAGCTGCTTTAAAATTGCATATTTTGTGTACTTTTGTTACACAGCTACAAAAGATAGCCGGGTTTCAATTACTGATTATGCTGTCTTTCTACAGTGAGTAAAAAAATCTCATCTTTTAGAAGATCAATTGTTTGGAGCACAAGCATATTATAATGAATCAAATTGTATATTCTGGTAAGGCAATCATATATTTTGGTACCTTTTTTATAGGGATAATTGAACGTATCACTGAACAACAAACAATCTCCCAAAACTGCAAAATCATATTTGCACCAAGTGGCTGGGTAAGCACCAAAACAGCTTTAAAGAGAACTGAAAAAGGAAGACAAACACACACGCGCAAATTAGTTACATATACACTCACACATCCACAAACATGCAAACATATTACAACCACCCCCCCCCCACACACACAAATATATTTAACACACACAAACATAAGCTAAAACAATTATACACAAATGAACACACGCACACACAGACACATTTTTTTCCAAATTTTTATTTGAGATTTCATTCAAACAGAATTACGTGCACATCTCATAAATTCATTTGCGAGATGATGAATATTACTTAAACATGATTCCATGAATACAAGAACATTTACCTCTCATAATTAGAAACTTACAAAATGAATTTCCAACAAGATTATTTTTGTTCATATAACTATTTCAATTCAGATAAATCAAATACTAATTATGAATATTTATGAATGATTAAAATCTCAATTGATTCATTATCCACATACCTTTTTTCCTCAAATCGTTGATTCTAGATTCAATCAGACTTAAGATTGCAATTGCTGGATAGATCAAGAAAGAAAAGATAATTCATTTATAAAAACATTCTCTGTAGCTAAAAATCTTACAACAACAACAAAACATGTGTTATAAGCCATCTTGAATGATAAAATACCTAATGATATCTTATACACACAAAACGCTCACCCAAAAAGCACCCACACACAAACCCACACACCCCCACATCCCCCACACACACACATACATCCTACTCTCCATTAACACATGTGGAAGCATGGCGCCTGTTTGCATTCGTCCCAGTTCTTTTCAATTTTCTTAATCTCTATTTGCCCATTTTTTTTTAGCGAGACCTTTTTCTTTATCTCTTTGTTTTGCTCAATGCATTTTTGCACATTTCGGCGCGAGGGACCCTGACCTTATGACCTGGGAATGCGCGTGATATTATGAATGATTACGCACAAGAAGGGGTACCAGTCGAATGTAAAGTCGTGCGTAAAATCTTTCTTATCTTGGTGAAACACCGCTCAGGGAGGTGTTTTACCAAAACGTTCTTAAAGTTACGCACGACTTTAAGTTTGACTGGTATCAATTCTTGCGCTGAACGCGCGTACCATTATGAATTATACGCACAAGAAAGGCTTTACGAACGACGTTACGTTTGACTTGTATCCCTTCTTGTGCACATAATTCATAATAGTGCGGTGTTTACGTTTGACTGGTATCCCTTCTTGTGCATATAATTCATAATAGTGCGCGCATTCAGCGCAAGAATTGATACCAGTCGATCTTAAAGTCGTGCCTAACTTTAAGAACGACTTTTGTGAAACACCTCCCTTAAATAGTAGATGGAATATTCAATAAACAGGATTATGGAGTTTACACAATAATTTCTTATCATCTTTACAGTTAATACAAAAATATTTATTTCCATTCAAATCCTTTAATTCATGCAGCCCGAAATATTCAATTAAAGACTGCGTTAAAGGTTTAATTTTAGAACAGTTTAGAAAAATACAAATATATGATTCAATTGCTCTGCCACAAAAGGAGTATCAAATATCACTTACCATCCCGAAAAAAATGTGTTTTTTGGTATAAATCGCCCCATGTAAAAGAAAAAATGGAATATTCGATTTTACAGACCGGCAGCCAGCAAGGATTAGCCTAGCTGGAAAGGTTACCAATTTTAATGTACATGGATGGAAAGATCGTACTCTCCAATATTACGAATGGGCCGTCTGGCATGTCCTATCTGGTGGATGTGGCCATGGGAGGGGCCCAAAATGGTAAAAAAACTATGTCCATTCTAATCGAGTCTACGTTTCAGTGGACATCGTTGTACCTACCAACCATGTATATTTAACAAGTCAGTGAGAAGATTGTGATTTGCATAATCTTATCAATATTCATTTCATTAGACTATTTTGGACGCAAGAGGGCACATTTTCAAAATCTAACGTCGATGTGTGCTTCTGGTCAGCTTTTTACGCTATCCGATGTTGATTTTGTACATATGCCTATTGGGAAAAATGTAATCTTGATTTTGAACATAACCTTATGGGGCACCGACATTTTAGGGGCGTCTGGAGGGCCCTTTCCACCACCTACATTGTCTTGCAGTGTCCATTCATCTATCTCGAGACTATGACGAATCATTTGACGTAGGTTCTGTGCGGTTACCTTTCAAGCTAGGCTAGCCGAATTTTTTACCACTTTTGGCCCCTCCCATGGCCACAACCACCAGATAAGACATGCCAGACGGCCCATTCGTAATATTGGAGAGTACGATCTTTGCATCCATGAACATTAAAATTGGTAACCTTTCAAGCTAGGCTAACCCTTGCTGACTGCCGGTCTATTAATGTGCTCACCTGAAAAGCTGTTTCTAACGTTCAAATTGTTTTTAATAAAATCTTTACAATAAACATTTGTAAACTTAATTAAACCATCACTGCTTTTCCAAGCAGTTGGAAGTGCATGTGATATATTTAAAATATATACTTACACATGCGCGCACACACACACACACACACACGCGGGCGCGCACGCACACACACACACACACACACGAAGTGATTCTTTACTTTTGCACCATTTCTTGAACAAAAAAAGAGAGCCGAAGGTTTAAGAGAAAATGAAAGGGGATTGAAACCCCCTAAATTTCAAGAGGTATTATATTTATCGATTGATTTGAATATTCTATTGAACATGAAATACAGAATTGAGAAATAAATCACCGTTTTTCAAGTCAATTTTCTTATCTAATAGCAAATATATATATGATATTTTTTTCTTGAGGGGGCGGGGTGTCAAAATGAAATTCTGTGATTATTTCCCCTTCATTTGTCCTTGAGTCGACGAATTGTCGTTTTAATGTCTGGTTAAAACTTTTGTAAAGACTAATTTGGTTCGTGTGTGTAGGTGTGTTTTGTGGGTTTTATTTTAGTTTCGGTAGTTGCTTGAGTATTTGCGAGCGCGCAGAACCCTTTTTTGTGTGCGTGCGTTACAGTCTTTGTTCAAAAATTGATTTTGTCTTGAATCAGCCACTTGATGCAAAATGTGATTTTACATTTTTCATGGGTGCAATTATTCTACTGTTCCATTAAAAATATTATCAAAATGTGGCGGGATTGTTATTGATAATAAAAATGATCAACGAAAACATTATTCAATCCCTTATAACATTTCGTGCTCCGAACAATGCATCTTCTAAAAATAAGTCATTTTCCGACTCGCTACATAGAATGGAAGACAAAGAATGTGTAGGCTAATCATCGATAGATAACTTTCAACATCCTAGCTTGTCTAATTCTGTAAAAGATAAACATAAAAACCGTGATTCTCATTGCTATGCGAATGTATTCAAACATCAACATAAACGTTCCATGTTACATAAAGACCAGATGAGATATCTATTGTCAGGTGATTGTGCAAATATTACCGACCAAACTAGAAACATTAATACAAACATCTTTTTTTTTTCTTGAACGGCCATTATAGTTAATACTCACAGCATGCCGGTTCAGGAATATCGCAATACAATCGTACACCCAACTTGCAATACCATGCTCAGCTATCGCTGTTTAATCGACGATATATGTGTAGGAACCTGTTGAATAAGGAAATGAGAAAATTGGACATCAAGATTTAGAAATTGCATTTTTGTATGCCATTCTAGGTACCGAAGAATATCACACACACACAAAATATTCTCATTGTATTTGACAGTAATACTGATAGGGGAGGAGAGAAATAAGAGAAACACTAAAATGGTAGATGAAATGTGAGTGTGGGCATGGTATGTTCCAATCGTACCCAACATCTATTCTAGCATGCGTGTTTTTTGTTTTGTTTTGTTTTGTTTTTGTTTTGCTCTTGTTTTGTTTTTGTTTTTGCTCTTGTTTTGTTTTTGTTTTTGTTTTTGTGTTGTTTTTACTGTTTTCGCTTTTTTGTTAGCCCGGCTGAGCTCCCCGGGGCGCCAAATTTAAGCTCACCCCCTCCCCTCCTCTCTGGGCGCTGGATTCATGGTACACACACACACACACACACACACACAAACTGTTCAAGTATACCTCAGCTTTTATCTTAATTTGCTCTATTTCTTTTTGTATGATTTGTATCATACTTTAATATTTCTTAGTTTTTATTCTTGTTTATTTCTAAGTCAATTGTTATTAATTCGTACGATGTAGAAGTAAAATAAAGCTCTCTATATTATTATACAACTTATACAAAAAGCCACAGAGATATACACGAACATCAATCAAGTTAGATCTCAATATATTCTGAAAAAATGTTGACATAACAAACTCAAACTCGTGGATTATCCAAGGTAGGGAGAAAACGGTCAGTACTACCTGAAGTATGGCAAAGAAATAAACATACATGCAACTGTGGATCTCATATACCCATACACACTTCAGACATACACACAAATACACTTCATTCATACATACCCTCCCATGTATTGCAACATAGACCCATTCTTCATTTCTTCAGGACACACGTATAAATCAATATCATGCACTGGCCATATGAAGAAAAATGTTATAAAATATCTCAGGATTAGATTCTGTACTCAAGAACGATAACTTTTTGGAATTATGTTGCTCATTCTCAAAACCTAATGGCCAATACAGGTACACGATGTCCCATAAAATTATAACAAACACATGCCCTGAAGGAACTGAGAGTGACGTCTTAAACTAAGGTTGGCTATTTTATTTTGCATTATAAGGGGTATAGATTTTGATACTTTTTGTTAGCAGAAGTATTCAACAAGTCATGGAATATCTTCAATTTAAAAAAAAGGGAAACCCATTTTGTGAGAAGCCGTTGACTAATCTGCAAGTCGAGACATTGCAATTTTCTTCCTTGTCTTTGGTACCTAGGGCATAACTGAATTAAGAATGGTTTTACCATACAAAATTAATAAACCGTGTATGACACTATTATTTCAACTATAGATATTTGTGTTTTTTTCACATTTAAGGAAAACTTAAAAAAATACGACAGGTGAATCAATGGAAAACGAACGTAATTTTGCTATGTTGCCATACTTGTGGCATGGGAGGGTACACACATATACGCATACATATAAAAATAGTTATCAATACATTGTGAAAAATTTTGACATAAAAGACTCAAACTCGTAGATTGCCCAAGCTTGGGCACGTGTGTATCTCTTATACTCATACACATATCAAATATTAACATATGATTCCACATACACAAAAACACACTTCATACACACAAACACGCATACATCTAAAGATAGTTATCAATACATTGTGAAAATGTTGACACAATAGACTGAAACTCGTGGATTGTCCAAGGATGAAAGTCGACAGTGAGCACCATCTGAAGAAAAAAACAAACATACAAACAACTGTAGATCTCCTACAAACATTCTCACCTCAGACAAACGTTCATAATCCGACACACCAACATACACACACACTCACTCACACCCACTTAAAATATAGACACATCCTAACTCGCAAGATCACATACTTAAACCTTAATTCCCTATACCTG
>BQKZ01008960.1:3587-18620 GCA_036244855.1 Temnopleurus reevesii
TAACTTTCTTTTTTATTGTCCGATTTTGCTCAAACTTTTTTTGATATGTTCGTCTAATTTTTGCGCTTTTAATCAAAGCAAGTTATTTTTGGCCTGGAGTAACCGTTTAACAAGGGAACCAAAGAACACACCATTGATGACATACTGCGGGAGGCCACTCAAAAAAGGCAGGCCCTGCAAAAAGTGTATGAAAATTACAGAATTCAGTTGTCGGTGGCCTTAGATTACAGTATTTTCTCTCACTTCTCATCAAATTTTCTGTACAGAACTCAAGCTAGACAGTGTTAAACCGATCATGCTCACAATTCTTCTTTCCACCTTCCATTTGTTAGGACTGAGTACAGGCGGGACTACAGGGGAGTTGGAAGCCCTTCAGGCGATCCTAAGAGAAGCAGCTGCTACACCAACGCTCCATCTCGGGGAGGACATGGACCAGTCTGTCAATAGGGGGACCAAAGAACGCACCATTGATGACATACTGCGGGAGGCCAATCAAGAAAGGCATGCAAAAAGTGAAGGTGAGGGTTGTGTAGTCAAATACTGTATAAGCTAATATTTAAGTGTACATTATACATTTTAGTGAATTCACTGAATTCCAGACCTTTATACACGTTATTAGTGAGTTATTATTTTCCTGTTTGTAAATATTATTGTATACAAGCCTATGGACATTCTAATGAGTGAAAATGTAAGCAAATTCGCAAAAATGTTAGCTTTTACAGTCAGCTAGTTCTTACATGTAGCTCCAGTGGTGTGTTAGTCAAGGAATACAACAGACTGATATGTAGCAATACTCCTTGTAAACATAGTTATTCAAGCGGGTTCTTAGCTTGAGACCTGCATTAGCAAGGAATATAGCCAACTGATGTGTGACAATACTCCTTGCAGGTCATATGCACTGTATAGGGAGATGAAGAAGACATATGAAGAAAGAGGCAAGATTTTCAACCATAAACACTCTGAAATTTTTCTAGTATTTAATTTAAAGGCTTCTTCTGATAAGGAGGTTTCATGGAATCCAGATCTATACAGAAAGTTTTCTCTTAGTGGAATTTCTTGGTACCACAAATATCTGTTCAAGAATTTCAACTTACAAAAGGAAAATGACACAGCGTTTGAATGAGTTGTTCCATAACATTTGATTTAGGTGCTTATTTGTGTTAGAGAAGTTCGACTTATTCAGTGCGTTTACTGTGTGGGCAATTATTTCATGGCCTGTACATAAATGCCTTAGATAGTAGATCCTGACTCCGTTTTCTACATTTTATTTCTGGTATTAAATATGTTTAGACGATAACAGAGGTTTCAGCTTGCAACCTTCAAACGTCCCATCTGATAATCAAGATGACAGAGGGTTTGATCTACAACCATCCAATCAGGGACAAGGAATAGGATCACATGACAGTGATTTCAGGGGCACAGACTCAGAAGCTCGTGGGTTTGGGCTGAGTCCAGTTGCGGAAGGGCAGGAATTTAGAGGATTTGATCTGCAGCCCTCGGTCCCTGAGGCAAGAGGCATGGATCTACAGCCGGCAAGTGTAAGCTTCTCCTAAGTTTTACATGTATAATTGAATAGGGGAGAATGTGTGTGCCAAAAGGCATTGGAAACAAGAATCATTCTATAGTCTAGTAATTATTTGTATTAGCGAATTCATGTCGTGAAATTCACAGAAATTTCATGTCGTGAAATTCACAGAAATAAAACCCCAGTGAAAATTTCAGCCTCTGCAGTGTAAATGAAGGATTCAGAACACATGCAACCCAGAACTATACAAAGTAACTTTTAAAAAATTGCTGAGGATACAGGTGCGGTGAATTATATTATTCTTCTATTCTGAATGGATCACTGATATATCTATGCATCTCCATACTTCCCTATCATTTGTAAGAGAATCGTAATATGGAATGGAATACATAATGGTTTGCACGTAAACTTCTTTTTTCCTTTTCTTCTTATAGGCAGCTGACATTGAGTCCATAGACGGAAGCCTTCCCGCCTCCTCTCAAGGTCGCAGGCCGACCTCTAAGAAAAAGAGTCCATCCAAACCAAGAGGGCGCTATTCACATGTTAGGAGCTCAGGTTATGGGCCGCAGCAGTCTGGGAAGAAGGCTGCATGGTCGCCAGCTGATGTGGGAAAACAAAAGGTCAAAGGTTAGTATGCTTACGTTAAACTGATATCAGGGGTAGCCTTCAGGGAAAAAATGCATTTCAAACCTGCCTCCGTCTAAAGTCAGGATTCCCACACTCCAGGATAATCCTGAAAAAAATGTCAGATGAAAATCATGAAAAATAATCAGGGAATTTCGTTCTCCTCAAATAAGGGATACCCTACGGTTTGTCATTTAATCTTTTTACTTTTTTAAATATTCTTATTTTACACTTTACTTAAATATTTTCTTAGCCATTTCATGTCATTGGTGTTTCAGGTTCTGAGATTCCTTCGTTGAGTGGGAGGCCTGATAAATCTCAGCGACAGCTTCTAGCATCAGTGGAGTCGTTTGCTTCGTACCTCCATGATCAGTTTGCTGGTGGCAGTAGAACCACCCCACCCCTCAAGGTACCTGTCATATTCCACACCTCTGAGCCATTCAGAAACACAATGCTAAAGGCATATTTTTTGTGAATAAGTAGAGAAAATTTCACTTTTTTTCAAGTGTTATATATACATATTGATTCTACATGCTTTTTAGGATGAATTTTGTTGATTCATTATCTTCTTTTCCTTAAAAGGAAAAAAAAATGTTGAACAAATTAAGCTATGTTGTAAGCCATTTTGTGCCTGTAGCTTGCCAGCTCAAGGAACCCATTAGAGATGTAAATTAAAATGCTGAAAGTTCATAACTTTGGAATGTATCACTGAATTCTGCTCAAATTTTCCAAGTTTGATAATACATAATGTATTATTCTTCATTCACTAAAATCACATTAAATTCTGGGGTCAGTTCCCCTTTAAGGGGAATATTCGGTTGGCATGCCTGAAATAATTTTAAAAGCCTTGTCTTGTCATCCAGCAATCAACAGACGAGCCCATCCTATCTGCCAGCATGAGGGAGGCCAAACTGCACACCCTGTCTCGAGAGAGGGCGCTTGTTGCGGAAGTGAACGAGTGGCAGCAGCAGTGGCAGGAGGAGCGACGTCTTAACGCCAAGATGAAGGCGGAGATAACAGATCTACAGAGAGAGTATGAGCGCAAGGAGACTGAGCTCAGGCTTGGGCATGAGAAAGAGATGTTCCAACTGAAGCAGGAGAATTTTGTCCTCGTTGCAAAAGTAAGATTGAAAATTGAATGGTTGATCAATAGTAAGAGCTTCTGAAATAGTTTGTGAAGTAGAATAAATGTTGCTACATTACATGAATATTGAATGAAAGCAAAACATTGGTGATGTATAGAGGAAGTTAGAACACAAGGCGGATAAGCTCAGTCTTGGGAATGAGAAAACAATGTTTCAAATTCTGAAGCAGGATAATTTTGTCCTCATTGCCAAAGTAAGATTGGAATATAAATGGGTAGATTAATGGTGGGATAGATGACATTCTGAAGTAGTTTGTCAGCTAGAATATTGAATAAAAGCCAAAATTGCTGATCTAAAGAGGGGGTTTGATCGGAAGGAGACTGAGCTCAGGCTTGGGAATGAGAAAAATCTGTTTCATCTCAAGTGAGAGTACTTTGTCCTCATTGCCATAGTAAGATTGAAAATGGAATTTGTTGATCAATAGTGGGAGTGATGGCATTTTTGTATAGTTTGTCAGCTTGAATGAAATCTGTTATGTTAAATAAATATTGAATGAAAGCCAAAATTGATGATCTTCATTAATGGAGGGAGTTTAAACACATTGAGACTGCCAAGCTCAGGCTCGGGCATTAGAAAGAGATGTTTCAACTCAAGCAGGAGAACTTTGTCCTCATTGCGAAAGTAAGAATGATCCTAGTTACTAAATCAAGATATTGATCATTGATCATTGAAAGAATTGAGTGTTGGGTGTTGAGTTGATGGTGTAAACAATAGAATTCCAGCTAGAGTGGTATTGCTTAGTAATTTTCAACTATGATTGTTCAATTAAAGCCAAAATGGTTGATCTCCGGATGGAGTATGAAAACAATGATGCTGAATAGCCTGTGCCTACAGATTCGACTTGTGCAAAGTTGACTGTAGTTAAAGGAGTATAACCTTGATGTATAAGAGTCACTAAGGCAAGTTCTTAATGCAAATTCTCCATCTTTGTTTTTATCTAGCTGAACAGCCAAGATGACCAGGACAAGGCTCGGAGGAGAGAACTAGTGTCCGGAAAGACTCCAGAGGGCGTCAGCCAAGACGAGCAACTAAAACTGATGCAGAGAGAGATCATTCAGCAAGAGACATTACTGCAAGGGTACCAGCAGGTGACTTATATGATTGTGATGATGATGATGATGATGATGATAATAATAATGATAATGGTAATGGTGATGAAGATGATGATGATGATGGTGATGATGAGGGTGATGATGATGGTGATGGTGACTATGACGAAAATAATGGTGATGGTGGTGGAGATAGTAGTGATGATAATGATGATGATGATGATGATGATGGTGATGGTGATGATGATGATCATGATGGTGGTGGTGGTGATGATGAGAGTGATGATGATGGTGATGGTGATTATGATGAAAATAATGGTGATGGTGGTGGAAATGTAGTGATGATAATGATGATGATGATGATGATGATGATGATGATGATGATGGTGATTATGAAGATGATGCTGATGGTGATGACGTTGATGATGATGGTGATGGTGGTGATTATGAGGATAGTGATGATGATGGCGATAATGATGATGATGATGATGATGATGATGAAGATGATGAGGGTGATGATGATGATGATGATGATGATGATGGTGGTGATTATGAAGATGATGCTGATGGTGATGACGATGATGATGATGGTGATGGTGGTGATTATGAGGATAGTGATGATGATGGCGATTATGATGATGGTGATATTAATAATAATGATGATGGTGGATGTTGTGATTTTGATGATGATGGCTATGATGTGATGACATATGAAAAGCACAAATATCCATTGTATTTTCAGGAGAATGAGCGTCTGTTTGGTGAGGTGAAGAAACTCCAAGGAGGCAATAAAGAAAATGAAGCGAGGATGTTCAAAGAGAACCAGAGACTCCAAACTGAAGTGGGCAACTTGAGGTATGTCAGTTAACATTCTCCTCCTCCTCTTCCTCATCTTCCTCCTGCTTCTTATATTATTAAGCACTTAATCAAGCACATGTTATTATTATTATTATTATTATCCTTTTCCTCTTTCTCCTCCTCCTCTTCATCAGACTCTTCTCCCTCCCCATCTCATCATTTTCCTCCTACACCTCGTCATTTTCCTCCTCCACTTCTTCTTCCTTTTCTTCCTCCTTCTCTACTTCATGCTCCTCTTCCTCCTCCTTCTCTCTTCCTTCTCATCTTCCTACTTCTCTTCTCCTCCTCCTCGTCCTTTTTTTAGCAGTTTTCTGTCATTTTCATTGATATGTTGTTTTTATGCTGTATATTTCATCTATTTTTTTTTCTCTTTGTATATATATATATATTTATCTTATTTTGTGTATGTTGCTCATGTATTTTGTTTTAATGAACTTGAATAAATGAGCAATTGAATTGAATTGATAGCAAAGGACGTGATGACTTTTACTTCTCGTCAACTTTAGGGGCACGTTGACTGAATTAGAGATCTCCATATTTGTGTTTTTGTAGAGAGTTGATGGAGATGAAAGACAGAGCTCTGAGAAACAAGGGAATCATAACTGGTGAGAGGATACAGCAAGAGATAGCTGCAGGGAATACAGCTATATTAGGAGCAGGCAAGATAGCTGAATTACAAGCAGAGATCAAAGACCATGAGGTAGGTTGTCTTGTATTCGCATGAGTAATGAATGGTACATAATATGCAGTACCATCAGTTTAATTTGAAGGAATCGTATTGGATAGTGAGTGAATGTATATTATGAGCAGTCAAGATGGAAGAATCAACCAACATGAGGTGTAGTAAGTCATTGAATGGTTTTATAGAATTTGTCTGTGGGTAGACACTGCAATGAGCGGTGCCATTAATAATGCTGCTCAAACAATTACTGCTGCTCATGGGACGCCTCCAGAAAACGAGTCACGATTGGGGTTGTGTGATTCTCAGTTGTTATTCAAAAGAAAATTATACTTTGATGGTTTAATGATATGTTGATTATGCAGTATTTTGATTAGTTTGTCAGCATCTAAATGCATTTTTAGTGGCAGTGATGATGTTCTGCTTCTCACAATAGTAATGTCCAAGAATTATTTCCATAATCATGGATGCAACAGCAAGTTTTACATCCCTTTTATATGTCTATGCAGTAGGAAATCACAAAAAATAAACCCCAAGAAAATATCCTTCTTTACATGTTACTTTTGTATATAGGTAATTTGCTCAAATCCTCCAATCAGATGCTGCAATTTTTACCTCAGCAACTTGGCACTTTAGCACACAGGAGCAGCATGAGGGAAATGTATTTTATAAACCAATATTTTAGCGTACAGATATTTTCACGATTTTGAACCAGTTTTGACATATTGGCGTGGTCCTACGGTATTCTCACATTTTTGACAGTCTTTGTACACGAATGAACGTGCATCTTATGGAGTCGAAACATTCGCGATGCCAAAACCGCAAGACTAACGAAAATAAAACCACTGCAAAAATGTTAGCTTATGCAGTTGTTGGAGACAAGAAGAATACAATATATTTATAATTTTTACAGGTTTGTGAGGCTTCGCTGAGAGCTGAAATTAGACAGCTGACACAAGGGAAGAAAGAACTGGAGGAACATATAGAGAAGTTGGTGAGAGAGAAGTCAAGACAACAGGAGAGAATCACTGCCATGAGGGATGGCAAACAGAACGAGTTTAAGGTTAGAATTTCAGATATTTGTTAAACAAATCAGTAAAACAAATCAGTAAGCTAGTTGAAAGCATCGCTCTCATGCGCCTTTATATCCGATCTTATGACTGCGTTCTGAACGTTGGGTTTGCTTGGTTACTTTTTAGTTGCGCAGTGAGAATAGCTGATAGATAAATTGACCAGAGAGAAGTCAAGCCAACAGGAAAAACCTACTACCATGAGATATGGCAAAGAAAATTTTGCATAATATTTATCCGCAAAGACTGGTAGGAGACGGCAACACATTATTTGATGATGTGGGCGCCTATTTGGCTGCCTTGATGCTAGATTTGAATTGACACCCAGTGACTAGGTAATAAGATCGGAAGCGTTTTGAGCAGCCCTACTGACTGGAAAGGTGCTAAATCTGCACTATTGTCATTATATTATAAAATTTGCATCTGGTAGTGAATCTCCCTATTGCCTAAGTGATTTTGTAATCGCGGATGCCTACAGTGTACCACACTTTATTTTTTTGTCATGCAGGAACTTCAAGTGAAGTATGATCGGGAGATGGAGTCCCTCCAGAAGAAAGTCAGGTGGTATACCGAGAATCAGGATCTTCTAGACAGGGACGCAGCCGCTCTCAAAGAGAAAGATGGAGAAATTGCAGAGCTCAAGGAACAACTAAAAAAGGGGCCTAACAAGGTAAAGAGCAAATGAGGTGTTAACATTCTCTTTAATCATCATTCGTTCAATTTATAAAGTTAGATAAAGGCCACCGCACATTTCGCGACTTTTAGTTTTAAGACCAATTTTTCAAATACTGAAACACACTGAAATACGTTGTCCCTTAGAGAGATACTTGATATTTGATACTTTAGTATCAAATATCAAGTATCTTGCCATTGGACGATGTATTACAGCGTGTTTTAGTATCTGTAAAATTGGTCTTAAGGTCTTCAGACCAAAACTGGCGTCGTGTGGTGGTCTTAAGATACAGAAAGTATTTGAAAGTCAGAAGTGCATCACTATTCAACAAAGGATATTTTTGTGTGATATGACCGATAAGGATGCTGATGAAATTGTTTTTTCTCATTTATTTTAGCCAAGCAATAAGAATGCAGACTTTCAGAGAAGAGCAAGAGAAAGGGCTGCAGATGCCAAGAAAATACAGGATCTCGAAAGACAGGTAATCTTCTCAGTGATTTATATCTTCCTTCCATTTTCTGATATGTGACAAGAAGTGTCCAGCAGAATAAATTATTCTGGTCCATTCCCAATACTGTGTTAGCTGAAATTTTCACTCGGGTTTACTTTTTGCAAATTTTGCGATCATGAATTGGCCAAAATTTTGACTCATTGTAATGCTAATAAATATAATAGAATAATCTTTCAAAACATGAAAATTGCAACTCGCTAGTATGAAAAGGTCAGAAATTCAATGAATTTGCTAAGAATATATGTAAGCTAAAATATTAGCTTTTACAGTACATGTACACATATGTATCTGAAAAAGAATATATTTCCAAGCTGACGTTCAGTCTCTTCATTCTCATGAAATGACAGAAATTTATGAAGCTCATTAGGGATGTTGCTAATGTCAATTCACACACAACAGTGATCTACATGTAGTTCAGTGAAGCAGAGGAAAGAAGTAAGGTAGTTCAGATGAATTTTAAATGTCAATAAAACATGTTGTGAGCTGTCAGTAATTTAGCCTCTGGCTTACATTGACAGTGCTTTGAAAAAAGAAAGCAAATGAATAACTATTGCTTGACTACTAAGTGACAGCAATTTTTTCTCTACCATACCAGTTGAGCCGATAAAGTGGACAGCTCGAAGAAACAGTCCAATTCTGAAATAACCTCAAATTACAGATTCAATTTTCGTTTTTTGATGATTTGACCTTCCTGAATAAATCAAATCCCACACCTGGGCGGCGTTTTACCAAGTTGCGAAAGACTTTAAGAACAACTTTACGCACGACTACTATCAGTTCTTGTGCTGAATGATAGAGAATCTTGTACGTATTACACTCATTAAAATACTCCAGTCTTTCTTAAAGTCATACGTAACTTCAGGATCGATTTGGTGAAACACCGCCCTGGTTGGTAATGATTAAATATCAAAGCATCTAAAAAATTAATTTCATTTACCACCACAATCAACTCACACAGGTTCGAGAAATGAATGACATCATCAGAAGGCGACACCCCAACTCCCTGCCTGCTCTAATCTACGCCGCAGCCTCGACAACCTCTCCGCTCCCAGCAGAGGTCAAGGATCAAAGGTCAGCTGAAGGTCAGCCGAGGACAATCACCTTTCTGGAGGAAAAGGTCAGGAGGTTGGAAGGGGAACTAGAGGGGAAAGAGGAAGAGAACAAGAGAGGGCTTAGAGTGGTGGAGCAGAAGTATAATGCTATGAAGGTAAGAAGAGTTGGGACCTTTCCAACATGTAAAACCAGCTTTCTGTTAACAAATTGGCAACACTGGATTTGTTACCATCGTCTTTTCCTCCATATTACATGAATGTATGTTTAAAATTTGCGGAACTATTATTACAATCTATTATTGCTTGCAAAAAATTCACATGGAACTAAGAAAAATAAAAGCTTTACATTTTTCTCAAAGTCAGTTTGATTGTTTACTTTTTTCCTTGTGGCTTGATATTTGCTAATTAACTTGAGAAGAATACTGCAAAATGATGATGCCTAAACAACAGGGTGAAATATGAGGATATAATCAGCTCTTGTGAGTCACAACAGGAGAAATATGAGACTGCTATATAAGACTGCTATACTATCCCAGGCCTGCCCACATATCAGATTTAATCTTGAAAACATATATTTGGGATGCATTAGTCAAAATGTTTATATTTTTTTCCAATTTTTCATCTGAAAACTTTTTGAACAAGGTGAGTTGTGAAGACAGAATCAACTCGAGTCCCAACTAGAGTAATACGAGACTGGTAATCTACCCCAGGTCCACAGTCACACAAGACATATTTGTAATATGCTTACATTTATTCAGGGTGCAATTGTCTAAATACCATTTTTTTTCCAATTTTTCTTCTGAAAATTTTGTTAACAAGGTGAGATACGAAGACAGAATCAGCTCACTCGAGTCCCAACTGGAGCAGTACGAGACTGGTAAACTATCCCAGACCCGCCCTCACACCAGTGTAATGGCACTGCAGAGGGAGCTGGATGGTGTGAGAGAAAGGAACAGACACCAGCTACAGGAGATGGAGAAGGAGAATAAGGAGTTGAGGAGAAGGCTGGCTAGGGGGACATCGTCGGGAGCTGGAGGAGAGGATGGAGGTGGGAGAGATGCAGAGAAGGGGAGAGGATTGGGTGAGAAGGATCTTCAGAGGAAACTATCTCATCTGGCTTTGTAAGTTACCTTTGTTATACAAGGGGATTTCACTTTGCTGATAGTTTTAGGTTCATTGAGTATATTAGTGCACTAACTGTTCGGAGAGGAGAAGACTTATGGGGATTTCGAGTAAAGGAGAAGAAAAGGAAGAGAAAGGAGGCGAATAGGAATAGAACTAGAGGAGGAAAAAAGAGAGAAGAGGGTAAGGAAGGTAGAGAAATAAAACCAAAAGCAAGAAGATGATTAGTATAGGAAGAAAAGAAAAAATGAGAAAGAGAGGAGGGAGATTAAAGAGCCAGGGAGGAGGCCTATTATTATGTCATCCTCATTTGGCACTGGGGGACAAATGGAGGTGGAGGGGAGCTGCGGGAATAGCACCAGTTTTTACTGATTGTTTCTTTATATTTTCATAGTGTGATCATGCTAATCCTTAACAATATTTATTGAATTGTATCTGTGATAAAATGAAAAAAATATAAACTGAAAAATAGAGTAAATTCGACCACTCCTGTTGTAAGGACAGTAAGGATGATTATGATGATGATGGTGAGATGCCAAGAATGTGCTAATTCTCAAATCTCTTTGATTTCCATCGTTTGGTTTGCAGGGAGCTTGGTGCTAAAGATAAGCAGCTAGAACTACTGAAGGCTACAGTAGACAGGTTGATGGAAGAGAGATTCCATGCAATGAATGCAATGGAGAATACTAAAGGTGAGATATTCTTAAATTTCTAAATGTCATTTGTTAATGGGAACTTATTCATTTGGAATGGAAAGAATGTATTGATGACTTCAAATGGGCTTTGAAAAAGATTCATTTTACAGTCTACAAATGGATAGGAATTCCTCCCATGATTTTGTAGTTGGTGAATCCCTTTCAATGAAAACTATGATTTAATTCCTTGAGATCCTAACTTTATTGTTTATGTAAGTTCTGATGCTGTTATAGAAAAGCTTTTTGGAAGTGCATGTTCATTCCATCTCATCTTAGCAAGACAATGCTGACCAAAGTGTCAAAATGTATTTCAACTACTTACTACATTTAGGAGATATTAATGCACTATGGAGTATGTTTTGTATTGTTGTTCCATGTCAGTGAAACCTTCAACAAGCACTTGCTCATATACCTTTTTGTGCACTTTTCAATACAGAGTACATTTCAGTTAGTAATAGAAATGAAATTTTGTTTTTGCTGGTTTTTATCTCAACAGGTAAAGCAAAGAAGTTGAAGAGACAAGGGAGTAAATCAGAACTACCTGTAGGAGATGAGAAGACCGCAGAGAATAAGCCGTATATTCCAGAGAACTTTGCTGGCTCACATATCTCAGATGTGCTCATGGAGAACGAGAGATTAAAACATCAGGTTTGTTTCATTCGATTTACAAGGTTTTTATCTTTTTTAAAAATGGAAAATTTTTATAAAAAATATTCCAGAATCAATTAAAAGGGTTGAAACATAAAAGAACCTTATACATGATAGCTGGAAAAAGTTGATTAGTCTTACAAAATATCTTGTCCTAATAGTTAAGAAAAAAAGATCTGTGTTGTATTTGCAGTTGAATTACTAGTTGTTCAGATATTTTTGAAGTTTTCTCTAATATGAGGAACAAAGTGAGTTCATGAGTGTTATTCCTGGGTTGTGTGCTATATAAACTGTTGATAGAGGTACGCTTAACTCTACGAACGACTGGAGATCCTTTCTTGAGCGATAACCGAGTACGCACTGGAAAAGGAATCACCAGTTGCTGGTAGAGTGGAATGCACCGTACAAAACACTTAACGAAACACAAACCAGGATGGTAATAGGACAAATATACTAGGAACAAACACACAAGAATTGAAAGAAGTGTATAAGAATGTTCTTCCTGAGTGCCTTTTAAAGAATATTGATTTGTCAGTCTGAAGTCTTTTCTATTTTAATTCAACATTCTATTTTTGACATATTTTATGTACATTTGTAGAGCACGAAGGAATAGATAAAGCCAACAAAAAATCCAGCATGACCTTAGAGGTCATATGCAAGATCTGTTTATGTAAATGAGAAGTTGAACTTAGAGAAAAAGATGCTAAGGTCGTACATACATTTTTTTTTCATTTTAGTTGGATGATGTATCACTGGAGATGGAGCAGCAGAAGGTTCATCTCCATGCCGACCTTGCCGAAGCCGAGAGTGCCACCAGGAAAGCAAGGGAGAAGGCATCTGAAGAGTTGGCTATCATGAGATCACATCATCAAAAGGAGATGGAGAAGATGGTAGCTGAGAGAGCTATGATGATGGGGGATTCCAAAATTATCAGATTGTCAAGCCAAGTTCAATCTCACCAGGTGAGGATGTTACAAATGTACTCATTGGTTTTTTTTCCATCAAAGGGGCGGGGTATTTAGGAGTTTGATGGGTGGTTTGAGAATGTATCATTAGAAGGAGATGGAGAAGATGGTGGCTGAGAGAACGTTGATGATGGGGATTCCAAGATGAGACTGTCAAGCCAGGTTCATCCTCACCAGGTGATGGATTGTTGTTGGCTGGTTTTTTAATCACAAGGAGGAGGGGTAATAAAGTAAGAGATGTTGTGTAGTGGTTGTTGTTGTTATTGTTGTTCTTATGGTTGAGATCACATCATCAGAAGATTGGGAGGATAGTGTAGCTGGGAGAGTGATGATGTTGGGGGATTATACGGTTCAGTCATACTAGGTGAGATGGTTGGTCATTGTTTGATTTCCTCAAAGGTTGGGGGGGGGGGGGGGGGGTATCCCTTTAATTTGACTCGGTCTTTCAATTAAGTATGCTGTAGAAAGCATGAAATATTGCCTCACATACGTTTTCTATGGCGGCCATTTTGAAATTCAAGGGGGGGGGGGGGGGGGGAGTATAAACAAATTCGGCTACCATGAGATCACATCATCAAAGGGAGATGGAGAGGATGGTATATGAGAAAGAGAAGGTGATGGGCAATTATGAAATGATGACACTTTTCCAACCAGGTCATCCAAAGTCACACAAAGTGAGGGGTTTCCGTTTGGTTTGTTCATCAAAGTCAAAGGGAAGGAGGGATGAGACCTGAGATGGGCAGTTTGCGATGACATCTTCAGACTCGAAGGATCATCTACAAACCAAGGAATTTTGTGCAGAACAAAGTTTTGGATCACATTTACATAATTTTTTAAATGGCTCTTATACACAATTAAGCATCGAACCGCTGAAATATTGTGCCATCCCTTTTTTTTCAACAGATGAAGGTAATTCTCATTTTTGTTTTCATTTTCAAGGTGATGGCTCGGGAACTCCAAGAGCAGCTGAGTGAGGCTCGACTGGAGATCGACAGACTTCAGGGAGCCAGAGTCAGGGAGCGTGTGATGGAGACACAGGTGGAGCAACTAAGATTGGAGCTAAGAGAAGCTAAGGAGAACCATTCACCTGTAAGTTACTCTAGAATTCTATGTGGATGAATAAGAAAAGGAAGAGGGGTGCTCTTGGGAACCAGAATGAGGGAATGTGCAATAAAGATAAAGGCTGAGCAATTCAGATTTTAGAATATCGGGAGAATCATTCAACTTTGGGTTAATTGTCCTGCTATGTATGACTGGGATGAAGAATGGGAAGGAGTGTTTCAGTTCTCCAGTCGAGGGAGCATATGCTGAATCCACCTGATGTAACTTAGGTTGTCGTTCCAGAAGCTAATCTTACCCCGATGTTGAATGGAAAGGAGAAATGGTTAGCTGTTATTTAATCCAGGGTTACAGAGTGCGTGATTGTGAAATGATGGAGCATGGAGCTAATGGGCAAGAAGTATTACTCGTCTATAAGCTGTAAATAATGTACATGTACATAAAGTTGTCATATTTTTCCTTTCTACAGGAGATGAAACACTTTGAAGCACTTCAAGCAAAGATAGTAGCCCTTGAAAGCAGGTACAAACTGATTTTGATTTTAAATAAATGTATTCAAGAATTGTTAACATATTAGTCATTGTATTTCTAATTCTAGAATACCAGCAGAAAATTTGTTTTTGTTTAATTCAATTCCCCAAAATATGACATTAATTCATCTTTATTTGTGGTTTGAAAGTATAGATTGAGATATGTCAACCACAGTTGACTCGGTATTACTTGCATGATAGATATAATTAATATACTATGGCGCAAATTATGCAAATATCAACTTGGGCTATGTGCTGTGCAATATGAAATAGCTTTGTAAACATGGGCTAAAATTCAAGTTGGTATAGTTTTAGGAAAAAGGAGAGATTATGCCAAATAATATTTTTGTCAATTTTCGCCACCAACAAAACAATATTAAAACTAATGATGTAATTTGATTCAGCATAATCACTTCCAGCTAATCACTTCCAGCTTCATTAGATTCCCCAAGCTAGAAGTCCCCTTCCCTACCTCAACACATCAATATTGTGATATATCATTTTAAATCGGCTATTGCTAATATGCGAGAGTTATTTAACAAATTGTATTCCCGACGCTCCTTTCAGACACATCCAGCGTGACAAGGACCTGCAGCTGCTGGTGGAGAGAGCGACCCACAGCGCGACATTCGAGAAAGACCAGGAGATATACGCCCTCAAGGGACATCTAGCAGATAAGAACACAGAGATACAAAGATTCAGAGTCGAGCTGGAGGCCATCTTAGAGGTCCTTAGGGAACTTCAACGACAGGGGGTCATTATGCCGCTCGATAGTCATGCTGTTCACTCCATGTTATGACGTTGAAGTACACCTGGTACAAGGTTCTT
>BQKZ01008961.1:0-11128 GCA_036244855.1 Temnopleurus reevesii
TCCAGCCATTCTACTTACTGAGGTGGGATGTACCAGTCTGTATAGGACATTGGTGTTCCGTCAGTCCAGTGAAATACGCCTCGCTCATCTCGATGTCCCAAACCTGCCATTGGTAAAGTGGGTATAGATTTGTTAAATGTAGACAGTAGTTTTAACCCTTTAATGAATAAATTCTTAAAGGATCTCTATGTGGTATACTTCCCGCATGGCATTCAAATTGGCCAGTACCTGAGGGAGTTTCAGTGCCTTGCTTCCGACACGTTCAGACTATGAATGAAAACCGACTAAAAGCCTACTCAACAATCTCCATGAGATTTGAGGTATTCCTTTAAGATATACTTTTGCGATCGTAGTACATTCTTCTTTATTGTTCTACAAGCAATCCGTATATTTTTACTACCATGTCTTTAGTTATATAAATTTGTCACGCGTTTGCAATAGATATCTGTAAATCTTCACCTGTATTTTTGATGGTTTGCTGTTAAAAATTGTTGGACTAGCCCGTATTCCGATAATGAGGTTTAACTTAAAGGTCCACTATTATGAAAATACAAGTTGATCTGTATTGATGTATTAAACAATTATCAATACCCTTTTCAGTGAAAGAGGGCCCAAATGTGTTTCATATATTTTATATTTTTTCATTTCTATGTTGGCTTAGTAGGGAACGCCCCTAAAGATTTCTTTCAAATGTCAATCCTGTTGTGACATCACAAGAGTCAAGTTTGTTCACCTTTCTCGATCATGTTTCAGAGCTGGTTCTGTAAATAACAAAAGGAAATATGTGGATCAATGCAGGGATTTCAATTCNGGACATTGGTGTTCCGTCAGTCCAGTGAAATACGCCTCGCTCATCTCGATGTCCCAAACCTGCCATTGGTAAAGTGGGTATAGATTTGTTAAATGTAGACAGTAGTTTTAACCCTTTAATGAATAAATTCTTAAAGGATCTCTATGTGGTATACTTCCCGCATGGCATTCAAATTGGCCAGTACCTGAGGGAGTTTCAGTGCCTTGCTTCCGACACGTTCAGACTATGAATGAAAACCGACTAAAAGCCTACTCAACAATCTCCATGAGATTTGAGGTATTCCTTTAAGATATACTTTTGCGATCGTAATACATTCTTCTTTATTGTTCTACAAGCAATCCGTATATTTTTACTACCATGTCTTTAGTTATATAAATTTGTCACGCGTTTGCAATAGATATCTGTAAATCTTCACCTGTATTTTTGATGGTTTGCTGTTAAAAATTGTTGGACTAGCCCGTATTCCGATAATGAGGTTTAACTTAACCCAGGTCTAAGCCATTGTCATTCAGACCATTGGTTTAACTTTTGAAAAAGACGTGTCTTTTTAACAATGGCTTAGTCCCGAGTTAAGCTAAACCTCTCCATCGAAATACGGGTGTATTAGTACCACGTATTTACTCTTACGTACTGTCTTTGGAAGAAAAAAATGTTGGATTTAACTTACCTACATATGTTTGCGTCTCTGTTCCTTCCCATTTGGAAGACATCATGTAGTGCAAAAAGACCATCTCGTCGTTGTCCCGAATACTAACAAGATGTGTTGTATCCCTTTCCTGGCACTGTAGCTCTGCGTCGTTCCAGGTTAGGGCTTCAGGGCTAATAACGAGGCGGTAACAAGAACCTTTAAAAACGTCCCATTCTTCTGGGCAAATGTGATCTAGATTCGGAACAAAGAGAATAAAAGTATCATGATGAGCAACACATATTTGGATTAAAATATTCAAGCTGTCTATCATTGATTTTCTCTATTTACATGAATTTATTTGGGTGAAGCTAATTGCAAAGAAATGTCGTGCATTCTTTACCAAAATGATGTGACAACAATTTAAGTTAACAAATATGATAAGTAGATTAACATGAAAAAGAGACGACTTTCAAATGCACCATATTTTCAACCATTTAACAAGATAATGTCAAATTTCATTTTGTATATCATGGATGACGATATTTTCAAAAATTGATTTTTTTTTTAAATTAGAAATTAGAGGTATTAGGATTATGATACGATTATTAAAATCGTATTTAAATAATGCAGTGGAAAACATACCTTCTTCAATACTGATTACATCGGGAATCAGACGCACCGTACTATAAGCCGCCAGAAAACCGGAACCACTACTTATACTATCCGAATGGAACCTAATCTCCATCCGGTTAAACGATGAAGAAATAATTCCAATTGGAACATTGCGATCACAGAATTGCCCTAGTGTCGTTTGGGATGAGCCATCTGTAACTAGTACGTAATCCTCGTCACATGTTTCTTCGAGGGACTTCACATCAACTGCGGTGAACTCCAGGACGATCCGTGTCCATGGTTTGGTAGCGATGTCCCAGGTGAGGTCCATGTCGAGCGGATATAGGTCAAAGTAGCCTGTAGACATCACAATCCCAGAACCCTGCTTGCAGGAATACGTTGAATCTGCGCTTTGACTGATGCAGCCTGGTTTATCTAGAAAACAAATCGCCAAGAATTACGAGGATAGTCGAATTTACTTGCGGATCACTCGCAAATGCATTGTCTGATTTGAATGTTTATATTTGAAACAGGTATATAGTCCGGAAAGCAACTAAATTTGTCTAGAAAGTGAGATTAGAATAGTGACGACCATCAAGGATACATACCTACAGACCCATATGCAGTGGTGACACTTGAATCCCCAGTCAACAATCCTGAGAATAGCGTCACTGATAGCTCAGGGAATGATGAAACATAGACCAATGGCACAATGTCGAGATCGAATGACACTACTTCACTACCATCAGGATCGCTGAGTATCAGAATACCGTCAGAGTTCCCAGTGCTGTCAACAAATGTCTGGATTAGCAAATTATATTGTTTAAAGTTATTTCCCACAAGATTATTTGATTATAATCTAACGTGTTGATTAATTCTGTTTTCCATCAATTTGGGGCATTTGTTAAGATTCCGGTGAAGATGTAACATAATACTTGAATTTGTATAGCGCCCAGTCCAGAGGATAGAAAGCGTAACAACCCATTCAATGGAACTAGGAGAATCAGACTTTACTGGGAGTAATTTCATGCTGTGCTTTTTTTGTGTTTTTTTTTTTATTCTTGTACGTGCACAGACTAATGCAAAATGCGATTGAAAATTCTTCTAGGTACAGTTTTATAATAATTAGCATAACAATGTGATAAATCAGATTTATACTGATTTTTTTTTAAATGTTTAAGACATATTTGAAATGTAGAATCAGCATCGGAAAGACTGATTTCAAATTATCTATTCGATAAACGAGTGAGAAGAAAAGGGAAAATGTAAAACGTGCATGTATGTGGAAAGTGCGCGGGATTCATTGCAGCGGATAAAACGATAATGCATCTAAATCATGAAATTAAAGCCTTTACGCTCCTGTGGTTCAAATTTACCTGAAATACATGGAAGACGAACATCACATATTGTGGTAGGATATCTCTTTGGTGCATGGCACGAGGAGGGAACGTTCGTAAGTAAGTACAAGGAAAGTGCGCGGCATTCATTGGAGCGAATAAAATGATAAGGGGTCTAATTCATGAAATTAAAGTCTAGCTGCACGCTCATGTGGTTCAAGTTTACCTGAAATCCATGAAAGATGAACACGACATATTGCCCGAGTGGTAGGCTTACATCTCGTTTGCACATTGCACGAGGAGGGGACGTTAAAGTGATCTGTTGATAGGAAAATGCGCGGCATTCAGTGCAGTGGATATAATGATAAGGCGCCTAAATCCCGTGATTACAATTTACCTGAAATCCATGAAAGATGAACACCACATATTGACCAAGTGGTAGTTTTATATTTCGTTGACACATGGCACGAGGCGGGAACGTTTGTAAGTGATCTGTTGATATTTGTCTTGCTACATCGGGTGTTAGATACGCTGAGGAGCAGTTCACTTCGCAGAAAGGCGATGCGCATTCTGTAGCATATGCGGAAAATTGGATATGCAGAAAGAAATATTCACATATACTTAAATCATTTGTTTTTATAGTGCAGTTATAACAATCACACCATATTTTACATGGACACGGGAAATATTCCATACATTTTACTTTTCTCGAGTTATAAAAGGGTACTTTGGTCGATATCAAAATCAATAGAGACCGGCAACAGTGGCTGTAGGAAATAAAAAGGGACTAGTCAATTTAGATGGGGCGTTGCTGCAATAGGAGGGTTTGCTAATATATGCAGATTTCATTCGTGTTCTATGCACAAATGTTGTTGACAACCCTAAAACAAATATTTTTTTTATGCAGACTGGATTTCAAGTATTGTAGTTTAATCACCGCTAACCGGATTAACGAATATCCCTTTGCTATTAAAGTTCGTTGGCAAGATACGTGAATAAACTCAAATCTAGTATTAAACCGGCCTATTGTTGGATGTTAATCAGGAAGTAAATGACACATCTTACCAACACTTTGACATCCTATAAGCTCCATCCGAAAGCACAATGAGCCGTTCCAGTCTGTTGGACGGATCCTCAGGCGTTCCGTCATCCCACTCTCCGGTAGAAATACTTTACACATTGGTGTAGTGCAGTCGGATATATTCTTTGTAGTCAAAACGACGATATGAAATACATTAAATAAAGTCAAACTTTATCACTGCTAAATAACAAAACTTAAGTTCAAGTTGTTCGTACATGTATACATTAACAATTTTACTCTCCAATTTCTCTAAAAGCAAAGAGGGTCTTTTAATTCGCGAAGTTATCTCAAGATAAGTTTACAATCAAAGCCAACGCTAATGTTCATTTGCAGAAAAATGTAAACGGATTTGAAGGAAATTATTTTTTCTAGTCTGTTTTATCTAATTGATACTGTTTTGTTTTACTTCCTCATTGGAAATATCTTTACATGATCCAGATAATGATTCATTCGGATAAAGATTATTTTACTCAGGCCCGTAAAAAGTAAAAAGAGCACGTACAAACAAACAGGCCAAACATACAAAGAATAATTTTCTGTCTGTGCTGAAGATGACATAATTATGCAGGCGGGCGATATAGAGAGGGGATCTAGGTTTACATGCACATGAATAAAATAAGCCAAGCGCTTCTTCTTTTTTTTTTTACATCTGTCAACTCACCATTTCAAGTTCGGTCGAGGAATCTTGCGATATAGTCGTCAAAGTAAATGACATGAGTCGTGAGTTAAAACACTGTTGGATGATAACGGCGCGAACAACTGTGTTGGACCCAAGGTTAATCTCCACACCCTTGTCATGCAAATCCGCAGAGGGTGTCCCCCATCCTGTCAAAGGGTGGTGTTCTGAAGGTAGAAGCCTTAGTGTATCGACATCGTAATTTGTCCCATTGGATCTTCCTGCAATGGCAATGCTGGGTGACGGAAGGATGCCGGAAGCGAGACCGAGATCGAAATTGCAACCTGTGGGGAAATCAAGAATGGATGGATAAACGTTACAGTAAATTACTAATTTGTATGCAACGTACACGATAGCACACGTATTTGTTAAAGATTGATATAATTTAAGATGAAAGATTATTTGTCTCCGAATCATTAGTACAATTTTGCCAAAGTTTTGATCATCTTTTATTGACGGTCTGTCATGTGCATTTATCCCGACAGTTTCATGCCCCTGTAATTTTGTACCGGGTAATTTTGATATTCTATGTAAAGGATTTTTAAACTTAGAACCATGATGTTAAGTTTTTAACTGATCTTCTTATCATAATGTAATATATATGTTTGAATGAATAAATTTAAAAAAAACCTGACATTATAGCCGTAGCTTTCGGGAACATACACAAATCTGTCCGATTACTATTATGAAGCGGATTTCAGATGAGAAGTATATTTACAATATCTAAGCGAATTATCTAACGTACGAAGATAAAATCATATAGTGCTTTTTAGATGTCGCTTCAATAAGTACTGCAAAAATATTCAAGAATAGGGGCTGGTGACATAAACGAGATAGAATGAATTTTGCGATCAATCGCTAACTTTAGTACATGATTTCCCATAGACTAACGATTGATATCGATCGTATGATTGATCGGAAATCCTTATGTTAACGGGTCCAGGGAGGTGTTTCACCAAGATAAGAAAGACTTTACGCACGACTTTACGTTCGACTGATACCCATTCATGTGCATGATAATTCATAATAGTGCGTGCATTCAGTGCAAGAAAGGATACCAGTCGAACGTAAAGTCGTGCGTAAAAGTCTTTCTTATCTTGGTGAAATACCTCCCAGAGTGGTTTCAACAATAGGTTTCACTCACCGCTTTGGCATCCGAGTATCTCGAAACGCAGTGAAATCAGATTTGGGTCTTTGCTTTCTGGTGTAATGCGAATATATCTCGTCAACCGAGGACGTGGAATCAAAATCAGTGAAACAAGCTCAGGATCCCATACCCCTCGAAACATCTGTGCAGCAGGGAATAAAATACATGCATAAATACATTACTCTAACAAGTGTGCGAAGTAAATTACCGGTGCGCAACTATTGTGTGCATCATTGTATGTGCTTAACAGATGCGCACTCAATTTCTAACGTCTACCAGCTTTCTTCCACTAATGTCGATAATCCTACAGTGCACATTTTATGGATGCATTTAAAGATGTGCAGATAAGTTGCGCATTAATCATTTAATGCGCAATTGCGCATTCGTTTGCCGCCGTCCAAAAGCCTCCATGTCAGGACGGAGACCATGGTTTGGTCAACGTAGAGTAAATATCTGAATGTTTCAATATTTAGAGTAAGATGGGTGCATTGCGAAAAATAGAGTGACACATACAGGCCATGATGACAATCAGATTGAAATGTACGTGAATCAAGATTTGCAATTGTTTGAATATGATTATATATAAGAAATTTATCGCCAGTGTTGAGGTTTGTTTTCCTATTTTCTTTCTAGACAATGAACAATAAAGTAAAACTACATGAAAGCATATTATAGACAGAAAGAGGATTCCTCATCCGAGAAAAGCCTTTTTTTAATTTTAATTTTTAATTTTGCCACCGACGACAAAAGTGTTCCTGCGTCACTGACACAAAACATAACATAGGAGTCATAATCATTAATAATAAATGAGTACAAAAGGAAAACTTTACCTCTTCACTGTCGTCTTCAAAAGATACCAGAATGGTTTCTAGCCACGTTCCTTTGATCTCGTTTCCTCCTTGGATAAGAATACCAGTTACATAATAACCTGTACCAAAGTTCACCTGCATGAGGAGATACGATACATATACTGAAAATTTAACATTTAACTTTGGAGTCCTCAGGGAGGAAGGTTTCGGGACGTAGCCAAAATTTTGAACTAATTCCTTTATTGTTTTGAGAGCAAAAGTTAAATTTTCAGTATTTTTACCATCACATAATAAAACTTTCACAATTGTAACAAACATATCGTCCGGTACACATGCTGATAACCAAGAATCGTCTAGTATTTACCAAGAAGGATTATTCCTCTAATCTAATGTTCGTCTTCTCCCAACCAACCAATCGTCAATAACCACTCTAACGATTATCTTTTACGCTATTACTTCTCGAAACATAATTGCTATGTTGTCAGGGTAGATCATTTCGTTGCCTTTCTTAAACTCTCAACAAGTTGCACCAGTGTGGCAATTATTGAAACCAAATGTAGTGTAAATTGCCAATTAAGCCTCATTAGGCCCTCTGATACCAACGGCGTTAATCTATTGTAAAAAGAAACCATTGTAACAGAAGTAGGTTTAATAGTACATGTGTACATGTGAACGCTGGTCACAATTAACAGATCTTCATCCAAATCGTTGATGTAAAGTGTCTTCATACCGAACCAAAGTTTATTATTCGCCAGTCAATCGAAATGGTCCTACTCACCTCAATAGTTGATCCTTCCACTGCCGGGTTGGGTATCCAAGACGATGGTCCATGTAGCCTAGCCTGGCTTGGGCTGTGTTCCGGGTCTCGCTGGCTGGTTGCAGATAGACTGTCGTCAGGTATCCAACCACTTTCCATACCCAGAGGAATAAGACAATGTCCTATAACAAAAATTTTAAAACGATTGGTGTGTTTGTTGATAAATATTTGAACACTCTGTACTTCTTTTTCTTTGAGCTTCAGTTGCAAAGACTCAAAGCTAATGCATCAGAACGCTAAATTTATTATTTTTCAAGGTCCAAGTGCCCAAATAGTGGGTTTTTGAATCCGCTGGACGGAGGTTTGTGGACGGTAGAGCACGTGACAGTGCGCATCTGTTGTGCACATCAAACAAAAAGTGTGGGTCTGATGCGCGCATAATCTATTGAAAACATCAGATTATACCGTCCACACGCCTCCGTTTAAATATTTCAAAGCGTAATATTCGTAAAAAAATCAATATCGTTAGAAAGTGTGTCTGCTATAATGTTTGAATGACAATGAAGAAAAAGCAAATCATCCCCAAAATATAGTGAATATTTTCGTAAATTATGTACTGAAATGGGCGTTTAGACTGAAATAATTCAGCAAATGAATGTGGGAAATATTTTTTTTTCATACTTTCATAATTGTGTACTCATTTGTAGGGTATCATAATTTGTACAGTCTTTCTAATTCATGGAAAAAAGAACATCGTTCACAAATAACCCGAATAAGGATAACAAAAAAAACCTTCTCCCTGTATCGGTGTAATGTCAAGTTGGAATCCAACACCAATTCCTGAGGAATCTGTAGTAAACCGTATCCAGATCCTATCAGACCAGACCACGAAGTCCGAAGAGGAGCGAAGTCCAGTAAACTGCCCAACGATTGTGTCATTGTCGTTCCGATCACTCCCCTTTCCTACAGTAAGTATATCGCCCTCATCGGTCAAATCGAAATTGATAAAGCGAAGAAGGACACCATAACCCGTAGGTACCTCGACGCTCCAGTCAATAAACACGTCGTTTTCGTATGGCAATGGGTAGGTCGGTGATTGCAGAATGTGGATCTCGTTTGCCTCAAGTATGATTGGTGCTGTAAGTAAAATATACCGGATTGATAAATTGTGTAAATCGCCAAAGTTTTATAATTGTAGATAAGATGACAGGTTGAGATTAGTTCTTAGGCATTAAATAACATTGTTTTTGTTTAAACAAAATCTGAACTGCCAGATCCTATATGCTTCCCATAAGGTTGATGGTGCACATAATCTAAACTGTGAAAACACTGGGCTTCGAAGTAAACGTTAAGTGCTTAAAAAAAAGGCTAAAACTCAATATATGACATGCATAGGCACACTGAGCATGCATAAAGTGACAGTAAACACGTTAGTCGATTTTCAAAGACATCTTCATAACGCCTGTATAAATTTTTTTTTGCACTCTATGCCGTTGTTTTTCCATCAATCTGAATGTAATAACAAAGGTCACACGTCTTCATTTTAGATTTTGTTTAAATAACAGATTCGGATTGTGTGACAATGTCTTTAAGCTTGTATAAATATCCACTTGACGACGTAGAAGTAGCATGATCAAGTATTTCAAATGATATTATTTACCCAATCTATGTAGATCTATACCGCTCATAATCAACACATTTCCAACGCCCATGCACACTCGATCACATCTACTCCATCACACACTCAACAAATGCGTGTATGTGCCAACAACCAAACATAACCACTGGCGTGCCTACAAATATCGTTACGTACGCTTCGTATTTAGACTACTTACCAGTCATGGCAGCCATTTCGAATCGAAATCCTTCATTTCCATTCGTTATGTCGGATCCAAAGTATACGTAGCAGGCATTGGTATCCATGTATATATCTGGTGTTTCATAGGGTGGCGGTCCCTCCCAGACCCACCTCCGTATGCCCACTGTAAGAATAAACGTTAAAATATAAAGGTAAATATTGGGTTTTCGAAATTGGTTGACAAAGACCTGTGTACGGTAGAAAACGAATGTGCATTAATCTGCGCTTTAAATGTTATTGCAAATCTGATCTACGCATATGTAAATGCGCACTAGTTTTTTACTGTCTACAAACCATCGTCCACCAACTTAAAAAATTCACTAATAAATTACTTTAAAGAACTGTGAAGTCAAGACATACAAACATTGAATTAAAAGTGAAGAAGTCATCATCACCTTCTCATGACATAACACAACACATCCTCTATACATATCGCATGCAGGAGCCACATCGATCACCACTGCCAAGTTCACCACTATGTTGTACCATTTCCTCCATCATACCTCGTTCCTCTTAACTTTTCCATCTTCAACTATACCTTGGTTCCCAGACTTTTACTCGTTATCTGGTTATGGTGATCATGTCTTCTCTGTATGTGCCCCTTATCTCGGGTGTCAGTTGCCGACGCTAATTCGTGATGCTCCTATCCATGAAACATTCAAGTCAAGTTTAAAAACTTTCTTTTCGACAGCCAACAAATTATACATTTTCCCACAACCTCTCTCGCATTTTTGCATCTCGTTATATGTTTTGAGTAATATCATGATTATTTGGCAGTTTGATTCATAACATCCATATTATCACGAAGTGATAGGAGCCAAAGGGTGTTGTTGTATGAAGACAAAGAAATCCCTACATAGCACCAATTCAATGAGCACCCTATCGGACAACGTATTAATTCTACAGAAGGACACGTTTCGATGGATTTGTAACTCATTTCGTGTAACAATACCCTCTGGTTCCCGTCATTTCGTGAAAACACGGACGATATATATGATGTATATGCTATAATTGTATAACCCAACTCTATTGTATAATTGAATACAGTGATTTTGTAAGGTGCTTTGCACGTATTTCTAAGTAAGCGTCATACAAACATTACGTTATTATTATTATCATTTTTTATTATTGTTATTATCATTATTACTTTTTAATCATAATACGTATTGCTTACGTTCATGATGATAGATGCCCTCCCCTAGTGTGATTCCATCGTTGTCATTCGGGAACACCATCTCGAGGAACCGGACGCGAATTATGTACCCCTTCGGGGCAGCGACTGTAAATTTACGTCGGAACTGGTCCGGGTAATTTCCTGGATAACCAGTTGACGTCACAAACACTTTTTCGCCAGCTGGAACGAATGTCGGGGCCAAGTCACCTGCAATGTAATTGTTTTGTCGCCGGTTACA
>BQKZ01008961.1:15171-29905 GCA_036244855.1 Temnopleurus reevesii
AAGAAGAAGAAGAAGAAGAAGAATGGAGGAGAAGAAGAAAATTAGAATGAGACGTAGAAAAAGAAGGAAAAGTGTCTGAAAAAACGGGATAAAAGAAGAAAGACATCAACTAGTACAAGAGAAAAAGATCATGAAAGAAAGAAAAAAAAACAGAAAAAAGGAGAAAGAGAAAATCAGCGGGATTATCACAAGGAATAATGCCAAATGAGAAATCTACGGGTTTAAAATGTCTCGCCATCATTATTATCATGAGGAAATCATTTCCTGAACACCCGAAATCTTTATAAATCCAATCATCAATCTATTTGCAAATAACGGCTAAAGATCTGTCGAAAAATAACTGCTGCGAAAACTTGAAAATGTCAATATTATGCATTATTCATATTGAAATACATTATTGCTTTTAACATGGAAAAGGTTAATTCATTTGGAAATTAGATAATATGATTAAAAATGTAAGTTTTTGTTGGAACTTTTAATAATGATATTTTGTACTCTGCATGTGCCGGAATATCTTCCTCAACAAGATCTTCATCAATGACGAAATGGAGCTCCCATTAGTTCCTGTGATAGAATGTTAAAATGAGGACCCTTTTACAGATGGATGATTGAAGCAATTGTTCGTTAAAGGCTATGATAAGTAAGGTTTATTTGGAGGGCCGAAACCTTAAAGGGGAACCGACCGACCCCTGGAATTTTCGTGCTCTCATAGAATAAGGAGAAATCCCACGAATACCTGTACAAATTTGAGCAATATTAGACAATCCGTTCAAAGTTATGATATTTTAAATCCTCGGTGATATCTTAATCCGTGCTGCTAATGTTGATGCGTGAAGTTGTCAAATTTGGCAAAATTTGTGACACACTTGCTGACAACTCCTGACTCAATGTATGTATAAATAGATTTAAAAACGGATTCATATTAAGACTAGAATGCGCCCATTGGTCGGATCGGATGTTGCGTGTATATGCAATTACTATATCACTGGCAATAGCAATTAACCGAACATAAATATATAATTGAAAAAAAAAATCAAAATTATGACTTAAGTTGTGTCCAAATCTGTTTGTTTCGTGTTCCCAATCAAAGTCGGATCATTAGAAATCGAGCAATTATTAAAGATAATGACTGAAATATCACTCGTACCTACATACAGCAGACATTCAAAAATGCAGGATCGTGGGATGTTTATCTGTGCAAATTCGATTTAAAGAAATCAGATACTCAAAAGTCGTTGAAAAAAAACTATTTTAGATAACACTGCAAAGTTTAGGCGTCAATTCACATTTGGAAGCAGGACTAGTCTTGCTGTTTCCTTTTTCGCGCAATTTATCTATTGATATTTTGTACTGATCGTTATATTGTGTTTGATATTTTTTTTTTCAGATTTAGATTCAGATATTTTTCATTTTTCACTCAAATCATAACAATTACAATATAACAAAAACTTACATGGATATAAAAGAAAACAAAATATAACAGTAAGATAAAATAACAAATATTACATATTTTAATATGTCAATTCGTGTTTTTCAGGTTGGAAAGGTATGTTCATACATCTCTATGATATATCATTTTGGAAAATACTGATTTACCTGTCGTGACCACTGTTATTTTACATCCCCCAATCATGCCAACATATAACGTTCCACAGTAAGTAATCAACAATGTTTAACAAGTTGGGTCTCACATATTTGGCCGTTTTCTTTTCTTCTTTGACCAGCTGCTGCTGCTGACTGGCTCCCTTTATTTCATCTTTAAAACTACGATTTGTATTTTATAAAAAATTGACGTATGCAACGTAATCATTTCTTTCCATTTGTCGCAAAAGTAAAAGCACACATGAATTTCTTCATTCATTAATCAAAGTCTGCCACTTATTGACATGAAAGACAATTTACATTTACTTGATGCTATTTTTATTCAAATTTATCTGAATCTATAATTTCTCTCCTTCGCCGTTTTCTTATTGAAAATCTAAATATGTATTCTGATTTAAACAATTAGATACAATTAAAAAAATCAACCATAATGAATATAAAAATAAAGGAAATATGAATAAAATAGTGAACATACCTGCTTTGATTTCTGCAACGAACATTAAGCAGACGATCACGTAGAACAGAACTCTGATATTTGAGAAATCAGCCATATTGGCGATATTACTCAAACATAAATTGTTCGCATCATCTGAAACCAACTTCGTCCCGACAATGGGTAGCAACCTTCTTTGGAGCGATTTTATCACTCTGATCTGATTTATATCAATATTGGCAATAAGCAATTAAACTTGCATGCATATCAAGTATCCCTGGAGGACGCATGCGCATATTAAGGGAGGGGGCGGCGAAGAAAGTGATATAAATTCAATTAAAAGTATAAGGTTGGGCAGCAATCGAGTATAATTGATCGTAATGAAGTATTTGTAATGTTAAATATGTGGGTGTTTGTAGGTGTGAGAGAGAGAGGGAGGGGAGAAAAGGAGAGAGCATTTGTGTGTGTGTGTGTTGGGGGGGGGGGGGGTGCGTAGTTGTGTGATGATGCAGGTTGAAATCTGTGCGTTTATTCGAAAATTTGGTTAGGTAAAGTTTTTTTTAACTATAAGTGAGCCAAAAAGAGGTAATTTGTTTCTTTCTTTTTGACTGTCTGCCCAGCTCAGCCACCCAGGGACGCCGAATTTGTGAAGAGACCTTTATATTAATTTTTGTTTTTGCTTGTCGGCCCAGGNGTATTGCTTACGTTCATGATGATAGATGCCCTCCCCTAGTGTGATTCCATCGTTGTCATTCGGGAACACCATCTCGAGGAACCGGACGCGAATTATGTAACCCTTCGGGGCAGCGACTGTAAATTTACGTCGGAACTGGTCCGGGTAATTTCCTGGATAACCAGTTGACGTCACAAACACTTTTTCGCCAGCTGGAACGAATGTCGGGGCCAAGTCACCTGCAATGTAATTGTTTTGTCGCCGGTTACAAATATGATCGTACAGGAGAATATAAGAATGATGTTGCTTGCATGTGTGCTTTAAAATTGTTGCCCAACTAAACATATACTTTTTTAAAAATTGTTTTCGACTTTTGTGTATTACTGTGGTATCTTCACGGAAACGTGTTGAATTATATGTTGAATAGGACCATGACAACATAAAATGCATTTAAAGATTAATGCAGTTATAAACTCTCCTTACGTCTGAGTGTAAAAACAATTATTGTGCTGAGTAATTCTTACCGATTCGAGCTCTCACTAATGTATATTAAATCTTTTTCCATGTTTGAATATTCTATCCGATATTCCTACTAGTCATGATAAATTTTCCTCGCGGAAAGTTTGTGTTATCTTCAAGTGTCTTACTTAGGGGAATGCACTTGTTACAAATCAACAAGTCGAACTCACATTTGCAAGGAATGATCTATTCAACGTCTCATCTTCAACCGTAAGATGTGTGATACCGATGTTCATCTAAGCATTCAACGTGATAGATTTGTTTAACTTTTCACATGTGTTACTCCAGGCAACATACAAGGATCAATGCTACTTACCCTCAGGTTACTGCTTACAAGCAAAACTACATTCACATTGAGTGGCAAACTGTAACGTTTGTGGAAAAGACATTCATCTGAGTGAGCATCCAACATAATATATTTCACGTGTGTTACTCAGGGCAACATAATAGGACCAGTACTACTCACCAGGCTACACTGCTCTCGCGTTAATGCTTATAAGGAAAGTGCCATTTGCATTCTAAGTGCCAGCTGTAAAGCTTTGTGAAAACGAGACTTATCTGAGCATCTAAAATGACACAATTGGTCAAATTTTTACGTAATACTCAGGGACACATACTAGGACTAGTACTACTATCGGGCTGCACTGCCCTTTAGTTAATGCTTTAATATAAGGAAACCTAGATTTACAACTCAAGTGTCAACTGTAATGTTTTACAAAAACATATTCATCTGAGCATCCAAAATGACACAATTGTTCAGATTTTCACGTGTGTTACACAATGCAACATACTAGGACCACTACTACTCACCGGGCTGCACTGCTTTCGCCGTTATGTTTATAAGGAACGTGCCATTCACCACTTGTGTGCCTCCAGTGTAGGTCGCGAGGATAATACTCATCCTGTTGCTCAAGGATACAGTATCGGGAAGCGGCACAAGACCACCATACTCTAGTTGGAACCTTTCGCGCTCGAAAACATACAATCCTTCAAAGATGACAAAGGTCTGGATCCTTTGGAACAAGTCAAAGATGATAAAGTCCATGTGCATGACAGCACCGATCGGTGCTACCAGACGCCATTTCGCAACGTTGTACTGATTAAAGGAGGACTCCTCTACCGGGGTGGTTGTTGAGGAGAGCAAGAAGCTTTCGCCCAGAGACATCCGAATTTCCGCTGTTGAATTTAACATGATTTGTATAATCGTTCGAATCAATGAGCACACATGTATTGCGTAAGTTCAATATGAAAGAGGTGCAGTATTGAATAGACTTATAACTTTAACTCATTTGTATTTATCACACCTCTAATATGGATGAATAATATACCACTTCATCTTTATATGAATATGAGCAATAATATGTCCATCTCAAATTGTAAATATTTGGACATCATATATATACTGATCTTACTTGTAACCTGTTCACATCATAATTTCGTTTGTGAAAGGTATACCATCTGCTCATTTTCTTCTTCTCCCCTTCTCTCCCGTCCCACTCTCAATCTATCATCCTGTTTTTTTTTAATGAATTAAATAAATAGATAAAGTAGATCTAAATTTAGTAGTTTTTTACCTTTTTGTGTGGTTTTTAAAGTTCGGTTTACACATTAAAGATATATCATTCCTTTGTACTCTAAATCAGAATACCGCTAATTCTACAATTTGGATGATGCAAAATGTCTACAATTGTTTTCAAATTGCAAATTGTTCAAACCAAGTACCCACAACGATAGAAAGAGTCATAAATTGAGTTTGATATTCTTACGTGCGATCAGTATAACTTCGACGTAGTAACCCCCAGCTCTATTCTTGTAGTCGGTAACAAACATCATCCAAACCCAACGAGTGTGGGACTCCACTGTTCTGTACTTCCGGAACAGGCCTCCGGTAAACGTGTCACGCAGGGTATCTCTCCGTCCAATCTCTTTCCCCTCGCCAACATAGAGGATGTCTTTTCTGTGGGAAAAGAAATGATATCTAATTTAATATCGTTAAATAATTATTTTTGTGGAGCCTGATGACTCTAACTGTTTGGTAATTAGAGGGTTTATCATTAATGCTCAGAAATAAATATAAAATGGCAGGTAATGATCAACTTTCGAAGTGTCAATGGGCTACACTTAGGTAAATATTGGAGTATCTCTGGTAATTTTTGTTTGATGTTAGTAATACAATACTTTATTATACAAGCCATATATGTCATGAAAATCAGAAAAATAAAGGGTATTTTGACATATATGAAATATGCTAAGGGAAACCTATTTTCATATTCGATAAATCAATAATCAAGGATATCAACGATCCCGCGAAATTAGAGTCTATTTTATTATTATTAAAAAAAAAAACAATAATCTTCATTCTAGTTCTTTTGTTCAATTATTTTTTCTTAAATTCCTAAACCCTCGTGCAGGTTTTCTTAACAATAGCCCCTGCGATCCCAAATGCCTTTTGTATGTTGATACTAATCGCATTTAGGTATAGGTTTCTTGAATATTGTTTTCACGAAAAGTCTGATGCGCCAAAATCTTATCCGGTGAATTTCTTTATAACATTTTTTAATTATAGATCTGGTCTGAAATAATTTTCGTCATCAACCCCCCCCCCCACTTCACTTTCAAATCATTTTGATAACTTGAAATTTTTAGGTACTCAACCCGTCTTCTGTTTGAAGCCAGACCACTCGTACGGAGATATACGATCCTTCAGGTGCCTCTATGATGTACGATTCCAGTAGGTTGTTCGGATAGTCGCTCAGGTAGTTCTCCGATTTCAGTACGAACAGCTCGTCTTCGTCACTCTCAGGATCAGTCGCAGATATGTCAATGATATGCTCTGTGGCGGAGTGAGACGAAATATGAAATTGAAATATGCGTTTCGTCTAAATAACCCCCTTTGAAACAAAGGGTCATTCTTAAACACACAATTCTGTTAATTGTGTCTTCTTTCTTGTATATATACATGTATATAGTAAACTCTATCGTATTTATCTAAATATATATATACATATACACACACACATGTTTGCGAGATAGGAGGAATATACATGCGAAAATAAACCATAGGGAGAAATTGGCCTTAAGGGCAAAATTTTGCTTCTCCATAACGTTATACGGAAAGATCCCTACACATACACAAATGTGTGCATTATTGCGTGGTACGCGTACATAGAATTGTTTTCCCCAATATGCAATGTTGAACAGTATCTAACTTTGCAAAAGTAAACATAAATCTTTTCCATATTCATTTGAAACATTCATAGCTATATTAAAAGCATTTAATATTTATTTATTTCAATAAAAATGTAATTTTTCAATATTTCACATTTAATCATAATTTATTCCTTTAAACAATATTTGACATTTGATATTAATCAATTATCGAGATCGTTACTTAACTCTAGTTTGTTCAAATTGAATCGAAATTCGAGCGATTGCTTGAAAATCATACCCGTCTCCTTTCATTCATCATAGAAAATGAGTAAACACTTAAAAAGTAGGTTCGTATACATTTCAACGAAATATAATTCCTACTGGCATATCAGCGATGTTTCTAGGGTATTTGCTCTTACCTTTCTTCTAGGGTATTTGCTCTTACCTTTCTTTGCTGTTAATTATCACATTTGAAAAAGAATCAATCAATGATAAATCAATATACACCCAAGTAGGTCAGGCCTGCATTAAAGTTTTAAAGTTTACTTACGAACAGGAATAATACATCTAGATACAATCCACCTAAAGGATGTATAGTGTTTCGTACACCAAGATGCACAGTACGCAGATATGACGAAGGAATGGTACGAAATAAGCAACTTCACCTAAGCCTTCATAGTAGCTTCATGATCACAAAAGAAAATATTTTCCTCGTTTATTCATTAAACAGGTGACACATCTGGCTGTCATTGTCCACACAGAAAAAGAAGAAGGAAGACAATTCATTTGTGTGCATCTAGCTATTGCGAATGATTTAATGTAAAATGTTTACACAGGAGTACCACCTGAATTCAACAATGAAATAAAACAATCAGGCGCGCACCGTTGGGGGGTGGGGGGGGGGCGGGGCTTTTGGGCGCTAGCCCCCCTGGGTCAGAGCTAGGGAAGGGGGCGCCAAATTTTGATGACCAAACGGGCTTATAAGGGGGCGTCAGGTGATTACTTTCTTTTTAAATTTTTTTTTGCTCGTCAGCTCTTCTCTTGTAGAAAAAAATTAAAAAATTGTGGCGGTCTTGTGTTTTACCTCTCATACCGACTTCAATCACAAAACCTTTGCCTCCCAGTGTCGAATCGGTCACAAACTCCATCCATGCCATCCGATGTCGGGTGTTAATCTCCAACGGTAAGGTGCTCCCACTCAGTGTTAACAGTCTTGCTTCCTCCAAACCTGACTCAGATCCGAACCCAATCTTTAAGTAATCGTACCATCTTATGATGCGCAATAAATGTTAGTGATTTTCAAACGTATGCGGTAGATGTGCAGTTGTTTCGATTGGGATGAATATATTATTCCCGATATTCGGTGACTTAGTGTAAGAACGAAGAATAAAAAATGGCGGTGTTCTTTTTTCTTACCTCTCATACCGACTTCAAGCACGAAACCTTCGCCTCCCAGTGTAGAATCTGTCACAAACTCCATCCACGCCATCCGATGTCGGGTGTTAATCTCCAGAGGTAAGGTGCTCCCGCTCAGTGTTATCAATCTCGCCTCCTCCAAACCTGACTCATTTCCGAACCCAATCTTTAAGTAATCGTACCCGTCCTCGAGGTCGAATCTAGTGAAGTTGAAAGTGACCGTGTTGCCATGGGTTACCTCGATGAACCAAGTGATGTGGAGATTGTTCGGATAGTTGTTAGAGCTCACTGGTGATGTTATGACCATTGATTCGTTGTTGCTCAAACTGACGTGATGAATATTTGCACTCTCCTCTGCTGTCAGATAAAAACATTGATATTGATGATAAATGACTATGGTTATTGAGAGTATGATAATGTACCAACAATAACCAACTAGGATTATGAAATCGACTGGGAATATACATGCAGGAAGAATCATTACATAAAAACAGGCAAATCATTCAAGCAATTGTTTTTATTTCATTTATATATTAAATGATCTGATTTAACGTTATTAGTCCAATTTTAGTCATGTTTAATGTAAAAAAAATATTCATCGAAATATTTTTTTTTCTCAGCAAGATTTTAAATTTTGATTTTCAACACTAAGTGCATCAGTTGACCCAAAAAAGGTTCTCCCCCCACATTAGGTTAAGTGCAGTTACAGTGCTTTTTTTTTTTAGCAATCTAGCCAGTAGAAGTAATGTTATTATACACAAAATTGGTATTTGGGTTAATTTATGAATTCTGAACATAAATTAAGAATAATTTTTTTCATATTGGGAACTCTCAACAAGAATAAAATATCAGAAAGGGTGCAAGTTTAGACGTATTAATACAAAATATATCTGTATTGTTTTAGATCTTTTATTTCACATTGTATTGTTTTCTTTCGATTCGTTACATGTATTATCCTATGATTTTTTATTTGTGGAAAATAAACTTGAACATGAACTGAACGTAACCTTGAATTTAAACTTGAGCTTGACCTTTAAGGGTACAAAGTATTAAATGTAACACTGATGACACTGTTTACGGTGCAATATTGCACACTGTTTTCCACTGAGTCCATGTCACACAATATGCTAAAGGAAAAGTGATAGAACAATATTTGTTAAGGATGGAAAATATACTAAGTAAAACATAGTTCTGGGTCCTTATGAAATATTAAATTACTCAAGGTCAAAAATATCAGCATATCGTGCTTCTTTCCGTTTGCACAGATTCCATACCCTACTCTGAAACCACCAAGTGCATTATGTATTTATCAAGGTTTAAACAACGCTAGCAAATGTAACCTTTACTCATGTATTCTATACCTTGCAATAATTGGAAATCAAATAGATGTCGTGTTGATCACCAATCATAATCGCAAATATCGTGTTCCACATGTGCAGCTTGGGGTATCTGATTGTAGTTGCAAATGATCGTGTTACATCAGTGGTTGGTTATATTGACTTATTATGATCAAGCATCTCAATCTAGCTAAGTAAGACCATGCTTAGTGATACTTTTATTTGGATAAGTTCTTAAAAAAAACATTTTTACCAGTGGATATGCATGCGCACACCAGTCAACTAAATAGGTTGTTAATATTCTCTGGTGCATTCCAAGGATTTGACAAACGGAAAAAGGGGGGGGGGGGTGGTGACTGGGATTTGACGCCCCTCTACGACGGAACAAAAATGATCTCCGGAACAAAATGTGTGTCCTATTTACAAATTGTGCCACAGGAATATAAAGAGGAAAATTTTTGAATTATCAATGTAAAGTTTAATAGGCCCCTAAGAAATTTGCGTTCCTACCGGTAACCAGGCCCTCAAAGCCACCCCATTAAATGGTCTGGATCGAAGGGTATTTCGCTGGACCCTAACTGTCGGCGTCTACCTCCATAAGAGATTTATCCGCGCATGGTGTGTTGTAAGCAACAGGCCGGTCGTTTAAACATTTTCAGTGCTGACTAATTGGTATTGTCATTAATTATGCTTGCCCAATGCACTGATAGAAGTCAGGTGATTCTGATTTCTCAAAGCACTGGCTAAATCATATATTTTATTTAAATTCTAAGCAATGCGAGTCATTGCCTTTAATGAAAACGAAAATACTATACTTTGTAAACAGACTGATTGGTGAATTTTCTGCCACAGTTCATTTGCCATCAGTACTGAAACTTAGAATATCTATAACTTTTAAACGGATCATCGGATGTCAAAAAAAAAAATCTCTCAGATTTACATCTAATTTTTGTCATTCACTAACAGCACAAAGATTGTAGGTTGGGCTCTACTTATCTGACGTAAGAAAAATTTAATTGTCAACGTTAGTAAAACTAGCTCCAAAAGTGTTTGTTTTTTTACATGATAAGTTCAAGGAATGAATTAATAAGTGCAGATAAACTGTTACGTTAAAGACGGACGCAATTAAAAAAAACTTTCATGTTTTGAGTTATATTATATTTTGTTTATCTAAGGAACGATTGATTCATTGATAAGTGCTTAAAAAAATGAAAACAGAAAAGCGCAAGACATATATTTTTTCAGTATCCATTTCTAACAGATGATCCGTTTTGGGAAAACATTAAAACATTTAAGCAACATTGCTGAAAATAACTTGAGGATAACTATCCTATAGAACCCGGGAACCTCATTGAAGAGAACATATTTGAATTGATATTATAGAATTATATGTTTGCTAATTCTTCTTTAATATATATAAGATCGTTTTTCTTCAAAAGTGCCACCCACGGAGATGAAATGAGGGAAACGATAGCGATAAAAAATCCTTGGAAAATAATTTAGCAACAAGGAACTTCTTGAAAAAGAATCGATGATATCTCAATGAACCAATTCTAAAGACTTGAAAATATCATCCTTTCCATGCGAAGTGTGATAAATAGATACCCCAAATGGCATTTCAAACGGTAATTTCATAATTTAGATTTTTCTGAAAGAGGAATAGTTTTCAGACAGAACAGACTGATGGCTGCCTTTGAATTAGCCATATACGGCGAGAGAAATGTGCCGAGGGGTTAAAGCATAAATAGTTTGTTTGCCCGGACGATCGATACGGAAAATCAGAAAGTGGTCGGTATTATTCCAGTATCATCATTCACCAATGCCAAACAGTAGATCGTTTTAACAGCATCATATAATGGATCTATTTCCGACTGCTTTATTTTTTTCCTCTATGTCTAAGTGATATGATAATCTTTATAAAGAAAAAGGTATTGGCAGAAAGGTTGATAAATGGATAAAATTCACCGGAGTCTTTGCTTTGGCAATAAGGGATAGTTTGATGCAATAGTAATAGATTTCATAGAATCCACCATTTCACTCAAGTATTCCACAGGTTGGTGCTAATAGATTTGATGAAAGACCTTCAACCCCGGAGTAAATATCGAGCATAAATATCATTTAACTTATTTTTACATATTTTTTTCAGATACTTGTTGTGAAAATTCAATTAGATGATAATGAAAATCAATGGCAAGAAATAGCCAAAAATAAATAATGTTTATTTAGATCTCTCAATTGCCGAGCTAACTTTTATATCATTATAACATAACTTTTATATCAATTGAGCCTTGACAGTGGAAAAGGTTGGATGATTTTAACACTTTGTCGACTACTTCTATTTTCCTGTTTTATGAATTTATAAAAATTATTTTCACCATAGTTACATCTCTAAAAACGTTCATTTCTGCTTTCTTTTTTTTTTTTTTTTGGCTGTGACGTACCAGATGAAATGTGATTCTGAATGTTTCCTCTAGCTAAATATTTGAACCAATACGATTTTTAATTGTGTAGGCCTCTGGCGTGCTTGATTTCACATTATTGAATTAAAAGTTTAATTCAATTTTTGTCTGTTTAATTTTAAATTTCAACCTCCATCATATCAAGAAATGTCTTTACCTTTCAAAGACCGTTTAGTCTTCGACATTTTAAAACTTACAAAAACCACGTATATAGGCCTGTATTATGAAAACACCAAAATGATGGCAAACTTAAAAAAACACGATATAAACTATTTTCGAAAAGCTAAGTCGAACGCAGACAAAAGATCCGTACACCATGAATTTAACTGTGCGTACACAACAATGACAAGCCGGTTCCGATTTCAATAGCATTACAAAGAACCATTGAAATTGCGTTCGACTTAACTTCTCCAATATAGTTTATATCGTGTTAAAAAAAACCATGTTGAGTAATACATTAAAAACGTTGACTGTTTTGTTTGATCATGAACGCTCGCCCATCTCCACACCCACGCTAAGCCACAAATCGACACCCAGTCATCATAAGGGAATGGATTTTTCCCCCCTTGAAGCATTTAAAAGTCGTTTGCAGTTGCAGCAACAGAGGTTGGTTCCAACTCTTTCACGACGACAAAACACATTTCATGTTTCGGTTGAATAAATTTGGATGTAGGACTCTAAAAAAATATTCCAGATGCAATAGAAGGAAGAGAAAAAACCCACAAAAATCCGACCATCACTCTTGTGAGTCTATTAGCCATTGTTCACAGAGAATCTTTAAATGAAAATAATTAGTAAATTTGTCATGAATCCTTAAATTGGCAATACATTAAACTGAAAATCCTTATTTTTCATGCAAATTGACAAGTCTTAACTTCTCAACATTTTTTATGGCGATGAAGATTCAATCTGGTAACATTTTATTTTGGAATGTTTTAAAATTACCAAATCAAAAATATTGGTGTTGCCAACTTTAGTAAAGGAATAATGATTAGATTTGTTGCAAAACAACGTTTGTCCTGAATTTAATAAATAATTCCTTTATATTTTCTGATTAAAAAAATAAGACTAATGATAACAATGATAATCGATTATAAAGAGACTCGTCGATTTATACTGATTTCTTAGAACTGAAAAGTAATCAGCAGAATTTTAGTCGTGGCAACGATTCCTTACCTGATGTTAATATCAATATCTCGCGCGTCACTTACTTTGCAGAAATTTTGCTTCTGACTGTAAACGAAGTTGAGCATCTCTTTATTGTAAATACGATTTTCAGGTTGGTACCGTGGAAGGAGGCGGACGCCCTCCGTAAAAGTTTGGGTTAAAATTGAAAGCATAATTGAAAGCAAAAGGGAAGAAATAATGTGAGGGGCCCCATTTTGTGCTTGTTTGTCAGCCCACTAACGGAAAGTGAAACCTTTCCTTATATGTAGGCTTGTCAGAAGAATGTTATGTTCAAGTTGCATCGGCCCAGCGTTTAAAAACGCGAATGTGTGAGCCAAAATATGCTTATTCTCGATTTGTTTGTTTCAACGAATGAAATACATTTTCAAGTTCCCAATTGAATGAATATGCGACGACGTTGTTGTTGTTGTTGTTGTTAGATGACGAATATATAAAGCAAAGCATATGCATCATGTTTGAACATTGATGATATATTATTGATTTCATGTACTTTACCCTTATGCTGCTCTGTATACAGCACTCCCTCTGCCAAGTTTATTTTGTGTGGCTCCTTTGAGCGGTTTTTAAAACTCGTTGATCCTTTTCACCTCTATTAATTGATTTCTGCTTATCGTATAAAAAAATAGCCTGCTAATACCTAAGCAGGATGTGAGAACAATACAAAAGCTCCAGAGTTAATCTGTACGATATACACAATAGTAGTACACAAAGGGTGTTATTACGATTACGTGTGTACACGAACTTGGCACCCCTGCATAGATCAGTACACATAACACGATATAAACTATTTCCGAAAATTTAACTAAAACGCAGACAATAGGTCCGTACACTGTGTATTCAACTGTTTCATTCAACCGGTTCCGATTTCAATAGCATTATCAAGGAGCATTGAAATTGCGTTCTACTTAACTTTTCAAAAATACTTTATATCGTGTTACATGCATGTGGCACGTTAAGGGTTAATTATTTTACTACAAGACATAACATCATTGCATGTTGGGATAATCACCATCGCGTTGGATGCAATGCCATATTCATTTACACTCGGCTAATTTCCGGTACAGGAAACAATCTATGAAAAAACACCCCGTGATCAGTATAATGAGAATATTCCTTCTGAAAATCCATTACGGGGTCAAATTCTTTTTTTTTTTGCATACGATATGATCAATCTATGTTTCAGCGGCCATTCTCTCAACTTCCCACTGTGATAAACATGTAGTTTTGTGTTTTACATTTGATCTTGAAAAACTAATTGTCCTTGCAGTCCAAAGGAATCCGGGGTATATTGCACTAAATTGTCTTAGCTATATCCTCTTCCAGCTGAGACGTCTTAACTTCTTCAGCAATCGTCTGAACATAAACACATCAACGTTTGTGTATGTGTTAAGAGGGTAGCACAAGACGTTAAGACAACTTAGCAAGAAGTGGATAGCTATGACCATTTTGTGCAATTGGCCCCAGAGTGATAAGAGGATAAGAGGAATAAGAAGAAGAAGAAGAAGAAGAAGGAAAAAGAGAATAAGAAAAAGAAGGGTAAGAAGACGAGGGATGAGGAGGGGAGAGGAGGGAGTGGAGAGGGGGGAGATAGAGAAAAGAGGAGATAATAAAAAGGGCGTCTAGCACCCATGCATTTTTATCCTTCGTCGGCCCGGGGCTTTAAAAAAACGCCAAGATGTGAGACAACCTTTTGCCCAAAGTATGAAATAACATTTCCAATTTTCAAACTTAGGGGGTGTTGCTCAAAATAAACTGCAAATCAACTGCAACTTTGCAAATTGTAATTCATATTTTCATTCGCGCACGGTATGCGCATTTAACAAGACGCACATGAAACAATGATTTTGATTGGCGCGTATCGATCAACTGCAACTTACGATCAATTGCAACCTTCGAGCAACATCCCCTTAGTCGAAATAGGATGACGTTAATGTTGTCATTAGACAGGTGGGCGACG
>BQKZ01008962.1:0-23922 GCA_036244855.1 Temnopleurus reevesii
CCCAGCAGGCAGGCAGGAAGAGGAAAATAACAGTCCCTTTACAAAAAGGTCATTGAATGAGTAATACACTGACATTCATAACAAAACATCTTTGATACACCCAGCAGCGTTAAGTCTGTTCAGCGGCACTTTTCAAAGATTCCACACGCCACTGGTTTTTACGATAATCTGATCTAATGATGTATAGAGACAAGCTTTGTTATATCACTGATACAGACGAAAAATGAATGTAGCTTGTTGTATTGACAACAATTATGACTATGACTCATTCTATGACAGTTTCGTATATTTTTCATTTTAAGCTACAACAATGAATGTCATATTTCTATTCATGATTAATAACTATTTCATATCAAAGCATGGATATTGTACTTCCCCCAGAAAAGAAGAGACTACAACCAATGAACATGCACTCAACCCTACAACATCTTAGAATTCAAGTTAGAAATTCAAGTTATGAACATTTCAAGTTTCAAGTTTATTCTTTAAAATGCAAATATTGCAATCTCTATCCATCATCAATTAATTGCTGCGTAACTTAACATCAAATATTTTTCCTTTTTCAATCATACTTCACTGACAGAAATTATATTTTCTAGACAAATTTACTCTCTTGGTACAAATAGGTCTCATAATCTGTCAAATTCAACATGTTTCATGCAGCAGGTCTACGATTTTAATCTTACATCTCCCTACATTCTGTCCGTGCGCAATCAGCCGGATAGCAGGCGATCAGTCCCCCTTGGCAGAAACAGAACTCACAATACCTCACATTCCACATGTTTCATATTGGGGATCCAAAACTTTCAGAATCCTTTCAATTAATTTCTACTCAAGCCTTTAAAATTTCAATCCTGAAACTCACCTCTCTACATTCTGTCCATGCACATTCAGCCAGGTAGCATGCGATCAGTACCCCTTGGCAGAAACAGAACTTACAATGTACTTCCAAGATCTAAAATTTCAATCAATAAATTTCTACCAAGAATTTTAAAATTTCCATCCATAAACTCACCTCTCGACACTCAGTCCGTGCACATTCAGCCGGATAGCAGGCAATCAGTCCCCCTTGGCAGAAACAGAACTAATGTCCAAGATTTAAAATTTCAATAAATACATTTCTACCCAATATTTTTCAAATTTCAATCCATAAACTCACCTCTCTACATTCAGTCCGTGCGCATTCAGCAGGATAGCAGGCAATCAGTCCCCCTTGGCAGAAACAGAACTCACAATCCGTTACATTCCACATGTCACCTGTGAACCATCGAACTCCGTCAGCCTCACAGGTAGCTGCATAGGGGTCAGAGGTCAAAGGTCAATGGTGTCATTTTTTGCATTTGCAATTCATTGATTAGCCCAAAGCTAAATTCATAATATTAATATTCGTAAACTTGTTTCAAGCATAAATCTTCAGAGAAAAAAATACCCCACATTGTGTAGATAAATCAAATCAAGACAATTCTCAATCACTGACTGCAGGTTAAGAATTAATAGAAAAATAAATAAAATGAATAGAATGATATATTACTCAGGCTTTGAATTTCGTTATTTCGAGAGAAAGACCCCCTTTCTATAGGACCCATCTTAATGTTACACCATGAATTGGAATAGAAAAAAAGGCAGTAAATCTCGGAAGTCAAATTGGGTAGGCACTAAAGCCACCAATATGGCATCCAAGGCCTGGCCTCCAATGATCCTGGATAAATTTATGCTCAGATATAAACTCATCTAATTCAAAGGTTTTCAGCAATGCTATTCTTAGCTTCCCTACACTTTCCAACACTATACATGTAAGTGTCCTATTTTCAGTGAAAAATCTTAAAAAGTATAATAAACTCCTACAAGTTGGCAGCTCTCCTTCATGAGACAGGGTAATGATCTATTTTGTTCACAATGTCTATTCTTCTTACCTTGTGTTGAGACGCATTCTGAACAGCAGTGCCCTTCCCTTCGTATCCTTCTCTCTCCCTGGAAATGGAAACCAAGAGTAAAAGTAAAAGTAGTAAGAGTAAAAGTAAAAGTAGTAAGAGTAAAAGTAGCAAAGATTTGTTAAATTATCAGACGTAAATAAATTTACTTTCTGTAAAGGGAAGCTACATGTAGAAAACCCTTACATCCACTTCACTATGAGCATGATGTGCCTTATAAGGGGAAAAATGGCTCCCCATTCTACATGTACCTTTCACAATTTCTCTAGATGATAAGATACATGTACAATTAGCACAACTGGACAGTGTATCAGGTGTTTTAACGTAGTCTAAAACTAAAAGCGAAATAATGATTCAGATAATGATTCAGGATCAAGTATGAAGATAGAAGAATGCATAGAAATTGAATAAGCATCCATAGAAATTTAGTATTTAAAAGAATTTTGCTTTCCAGAAAATTGTTGCATTCCCAAGAATTTAACATATGCTACAAATAAAGATAATCTTGTTCCATGGGCCTATGGAATATTTTTGATGATGGGAAAATAGCAGAATGCACAGAAATTTAATAAACATACATAGAAATTCAGTATTTAAAAGAATTTTGCATTCCAGAAAATTGTTGCATTCCCAAGAATTTAACATATGCTACAAATAAAGATAATCTAATCTAACCAGCTAGCCAGGACAAACTTAACAACTTTATTATTTAGATGTTCCATGAGGCTATGGAATATGTTTGATGATGGGAAAATAGGGATTAAGAAAAGACACATTGCATTATCCTACATCATTAATTTTGTTGCTATATAAGATCTCTATAATCCTACCACGATTTAGTACCCCAGGCCCCTGGAAATTGAACAGATTTGAATATAAAGAGGGGTGTAACACAGTAAGCGATGTCTCTCACGAAAGATCCACAGGAAATAAGGGGTTAGAGCCAGACATTACAGCAAATTTGATTTTTGGGCACAGTTTCAATTCAATTTGGAAGCATTTTATATCCCTGAAAGTGAACAACATTAACTTGGCAGCTGCAAAAGCGTAGGAAACATAAAAAAAACATTTTTTCCTCCAGCTACATGTATCATCCCCCTACTTTCAACTGGTTATTATGAATGCTATCAATTTCTTCAAAATTTGACAATAACGATTTCAGGACTTATCACACATTCCAAATAAGATCACTTTTTGACACTTACAGCTAATCAATAAATTGTTATTTTCAGACCCTGCTAAAAATTGACAACATTATAAATCCAGAGCTTCCAAACTCCTCAGATATAAGGTTATCTTGCAGATGAACAGTTTTGAAGAGAAAATGTTTTTTATTATCATAATTTCCACACAAGAATGCATTCGATATTCCTGTTAAGGTTATTCATATTCAAAATTCCAACCAAGTAAGTATTCTCAAAAGCGTTTGAATCTGACCATATTGATCAACTTACAGGTGCACAAGGTAGAGTGTCCACACAGGTCTCATCAACACAGCTGACTGAACCACTCTTACACAGGCAATGTGTACACACTCCACTCTTCCAGGATTCACCATCCTACATAGGGAGAAAGAAAGGTGTCCATGGTGATTAACAATTAATAGATGCATTGTCTTTTCATGAGAGATATGATGGCTAATCATTGGACACCAACCATGATTGTTTTTTGTTCATTGAATACTGTCAAACTAAATGAGATTGGGAATTCAATATATTTCACATCTCTTTACAAATACATAAAGGACAAATCAAATGCGTACAAGTACCTCCATTCTTGTAGTTACTAAAGAAATACTGATATATGGAATAACATCAAGTTCCATCTATACACAGATAATGACGGTGCAGACTGTGACTATGGTACATTGCAAACTTTGCAACAACTACTTCAGTGCCCAAATCTCTCAGAACAGTGCAGTAGAGAAGACCTGATAACTGCTAATAAAAGTGCTCTGCAATGTGCTAAATTTGTGGCAAAACATCTCACAGGACTTCATTCTGAACTCTTGCAGATGATATAGGACTTCACAGTTCCCCTTGATGGACATGAACACACAACCTCAAAGTGAGCCATGAGCATACATCCACTTGATGTGTGAAAATGTTATCAAAGAAAATAAAGCAGAACAGTTGAGCTCTCTGTCACCAGTTAACCTCAGGCAAGAAATACATGGGGTCATCTACAATTTACCAAACACTTCATTTGTATGGTTCTCTTTTTATACCAAAGTATATTTCCTTGGCTTGGAATTACGACAAATTTGAGTGGTCCATTTCCACATTCTTCGGAGTGTACTTGAAAGTGGCATTTTATTGGACAAATGCCATTATTTTTGGTTTAAAAAAATGTTTCCGATGAGAAAGTGAACAGTGGTAATGTCAAAAGTGCAGGGAAATAAGCCCTGCTAAAAGTAGTCACTTAGGAAAATATGCAATTAATATCAGACAAAGGCTTGGTTGTTTAAAAAGGGTCTCTTGGTAAGTATGATCCCACCTTTACCTCCTGTAGACATGTGAAGATAACAGGTGTTCATTTGTATGAAGTTGTTCATAGAGGTGCGCACAACTCTACACATGACTGGTGACTCTTCATAGGTGCCAACTCTGCCATTGAGGTTATTATTGAGTGCAGGAAAGGGTCACCAGTCATCCATTACTCTAATGCACAATTCTATGCACAAGTGGTGACCCTCTCTCAGGTGCTAAATCAGCTAGGGAGGGGTCATTGAGTACTGGAAAGGGTCTTCAGTGGTGTATTGAGTCATGCGTACCTCCATGAACTATTTTATGAAAAAGGTATCTGAAGAGCAAAAAATAACATTGAGGGCTACAGGTGCTTCCATCCGGGAACAAGAGATGAATATGACATCAATATTCGACACTCTGCCTCTTATTGGGGTCTAATTATCATGTAAGAAAACATACCTGATAAACAGCACCATCTACCACACATGATCGCCCCACACACTCTGGGCAGCACTTCCCTTCTGGGACTACTGCTTCTTCATCCTGCAAAGGAAAGAAAAACAGAAAAAGATTTTTAAAGTCTGAAAAAGTTTCTCCTCCATTGTCTAAGTACAAGTTGGTTTATGACGGTGTGAGGAAGGTATCAAACCCTAGATACAGAAACTATAAGAAGTCTCTATAAGAACTATAAGAACTCTCACAATGAAACAAACATATATCTCTTTGGGGTAAAAACAAATTTGTCTATAAACGTAAAAGAGACATTCATTCTAAAGCAAGTCTCACGTGAAATGAATTTAAAAGCGGTACTCATAAACTGACGATGTCTTCTCAATAGTGTAAATTTGTGACTGATTATGAACTTCTATTTTTTTAAATATGTTCCCCATTACCTTTTACATTGACTTCAGAAATACATCATGGGAAGTAATGCTGGAATTGCTTTTGGGTGGCGATGTTTTGTTAAAGAAAATTGGCTAGCTACTACAAAGCTTTAAATGTCTAGCACAATTAAGTACTACTGATCTGGGAATCTTAAGATATTTTTTCCTCCTTTCATCAATGAAAGCGTTTTCTTACCTGTGAACATATTAATGTAGGGCAATCTGCGACGTAGCACTGTGACTGGCCGTTATTACAAACACACTTGGCACATTTGACTGGTGACCACTCCTCCCCATCATGATATGTAACCCCTCTATCTGTACACGTTCCTGTGAAGGGATGAAAAATGATAACCAGTTCATTGCATTTCATACACAACTAATTGACAAGATTATTTTATGGATATTTTGTACCAAACTGGTTTTGCCGGCCTGTGACCCTAATTTTGAGTGGGTGCAAACTTCGACAAAAACGGACCCTTTTTCACCAACAGCAGCCTGAAAATCACAAAAGGGGATATTAAAAGTCCAAAAAGACATTTTTTTTTACAGAAGCATATTTATACTTTGATGAAGCACCCCTGGCTAGGTTCTATTTGTACATTCAATGTCTTGACAACAATTTTACGTTGATGACAATCCCACCGCTGCCACCAAAATTTTGACATTAAAAATAACTAACAATAATAACAAAAAGGAAATGGCGGTGATGATGAGGGTAATGGTAGGGGATATGATGTGGTAGTGGTGGGGTGTGTGGTGCTTGTATGATGACCATGTAGTGGTCGATAATGACATGTGCGAATGAGGAGGAAAATCAAGCAAATTAAGTAAAGATGAGAGGAATGACAATATTAATGTGAAAACACCAATGAGAATGATGATAAAATAACAAACATACTTCCTGATCTAATACAGCCAGGACAGCATTCCCCTTCTGCTTGGTATAAGACTTCGCCCGCAGTGCATTGCATGCTGGGACAGGTTTGGTTCCGACACGTCACCTGACCACTTATACAGAAACAAGTTGAACAAGGTGATGGACTCCATTGTGAATTATGCTGGAAAGACAAAAAAATAAGGTAAAATGCATTATCATGGTTTATCATTATTTTGGCAAGAAACAACACTACACATTATCATCCGACTGAAGATTGTTCATGTTAGCATTATTGGTCTTCTTGGGGCATGTTCTCTTCTATTGCAGATTTGTCACCAATTCAAGTTCAGATCCCCAAACAGCCATTTGTAGAACTGACTCTTGAAATGCAATTGTGCCCCTTCAACTATAAACCTCCTAGTCCTTCTGTGCCTCTGTCCCATTAAAACAAAGGGAAGCATTATTATGCAATGATTCCAACTCTCACCAAGCTTTAAACCAGTGGGTTGCATTTTTAATCCTATCCGCAGCATCATTCTTTCATCTTCAGGAAGAACTTTATTCACATTATGCCGCACTTGACCCAGGTGAGATGAATGGGAACTTGGAAAGAATTGTTTTCTTTAAATATAATGCATGCTATGGTTGCACTGCTAACACCAGGGTAATTATGCACTGTTAGAGAATTGTAAGATTAATGAAAATCAAAAGACATGATGTGAACAGAGAAAAGAATGAAAAAAATAGGGAGAGGTCCAAGTCAGGACCAAATATGAAACAACTTAACATATTCATTCATTATGACATGAGAGACGGAGAATATTGTCAGAACGCCAACAAACATCTGGAAAGAATTGATACACTTTCTGGTAAGGTTCATCTACTTTAAGATATTTGCGTAGTTTCCCACCACATGTATCCAAAATACAAGAATGTACATATTTAGAGTTCATAGAATTCAATTTTAGATAGTGACATAACATATTTGATGTAGAAAAAGTTCAGACACCTAAAGAACAAGAGTTTTGTTTTCATTTTCAGGTAAATATGGTAAGAAGTTTGGGTGTGCCAATGCAATTTTCTAACTTCATGTTTTAAACTACACTGTAGCCAAGAGAACACAGCAAAATGTTCCTTGACACTCCCCCACACCTAATTCATAGTCAAAGACAACCTCATAAATCATCTGTCATTGGCATTTCACCTTTCTTGAAAATTAAGAATATTCCATTTCAATATTTGCAAGAAATTTATGATGTTGTCATGGGTGTCATATTCTTAACATCCCTCTCTTTATCATCTCTGCATGAATTGATAGGAGATCCCCTACATGGAACATGCTTTGCAATCACTCACTTTTTGACACATTATTTCATCTGCTCAGTGCCAAAAGGACATTGCATTACATATATTAACATGAGGTAAGAAGAAAAGGTTTTTCCAGAGTTTTGGTCTTTCTGGTTTTTTAATCCTATATCTACTTGTCGCAAACTTCCAAGGGAATGTAACATAAGGACAGAGTATAAGAATAAAATGATAAATTTAAATCCTAAAAAAATATCTTCTCGCAAATCTCGACAAGAAATTCCAAAAGATAAAAAAATTAAAGCATAAACAGGCGTAAATATTCAGAATTGAATGAAAAACGCCTTTAAATATAAATTCATCATCATCATCCCTTCTGTCCCTGAGTTGATTTCATCATTGAAACATGTCTTTAATGTTTAGAATAATAATATATCGGCTCTCAGACATACTGCACATTTTATGACATATGTACAACTGGCCATTTAGAGACATATGAAATCTCTTTGTGACTAAATTGGCTGCCGAACATCATTTGTCATATTTTCTTTCCCATATACATCCACCATTGGGTAGATTTCAAATTGATGCATGTTTTCCAGGAATAGATTCTACTCCTCTATATCTTTTAAGAGCAACGTATATTGTAGGCCCCATTTTGTCCAGAAAACTCCACAATCTCAGAGTATGTTGAATTGGAGATCAATGTTTTGAAGAAAACCAAGAATCTGTTGTTTTTACTGCAAACAAACGAGTAAAACCCTCAGTATAATACTCAAGTCCAATATAATGCCGAGGGGTGTTCAGTGTATAGTATAGTATAGTTTATTTAAACCATATCAAACATAACATATATACAGTGTATACAAGCAAGCAATACAGAATGATTGGTTTGGGACCCCAGTGAAGCACAGCTTGTGGACGGGGCCCCTTCACATTAACAGTATGATTATAAGATGAAATAAAGTAACTATTTACAATGAATATAAGTACAAACAAAACAAACTTTAAAGTGAGGGAGATACATGGTGCAAGTTCATTACACTTGAGTTCTTCTTCCACTTGCATCTCTATTTTGTAACGTTGGCACTCCAAACAACCTGGAAAGAGAGCATTTAGTTCTCGTGGCCTTACTCATTACAATATGAATATTTACGTCTGGAATATTCTAAAAATGCTGGAAAATATGGTGGCAGCTATTGTAAGTAGAAAGGGGGGGGGGGCTTCAACATAAAATATGCCCATTTTTTATCTCCACATATGTACAAGTCAACAGAAGAGAACAAATGAGTTGAGTCGAAAATGCTGAGAGGCAACTGCAGGAGCTTGGTCAAAGCAAACATGGAATCATATCTCAAAATGAAGTTAAATCAACAATATGATAACCAAGACGGACAAGGAGGGCATTCATTCAGACCAAGACAGATAGATACAGGAGGGATTGAGGAAGAATGGAATGGGAGATGGTGAGGTGGAGAGAAGATGGGAAGAGGAGCGATGGAAGAGAAAGGATGGAAGAGAAAGAGAGATGGAAGGAGGAGAGAACGGATGAGAAAGGAACGGGTTGGAGAAGCTTGAGATAAAGTGGGAGAAGGGGAGACGTGTAGGCTGGAAAGAGAAGGAGGGGGTTGAAGGAGGGGAGAGGGTTAGTGACACATGAGGAGAAATGGACGGATAAGATTAGATAGAGTGGTGGAAGGAGGGGGAGGGGTGGAGGGATAGTTGGGTGGAGAGAAAAGGAGAGAGGGGGATAGGGATGTGGGGATGGGTACGGATGAAAAATATGGCATGGAGGAGGTGGGGGGAAGGGGTGAAAGGGTTGGATGGCGAGGGAGGAGTTAAAAGGGGCGGGAGAGAGAGCGGCAGAGAGAGAGAGAGAGAGAGAAAGAGAGAGAAAGAGAGAAAAAGGGATCGAACAGAGAGGGAGGAGAGGAACAAGCGAACAGGGGCACACAAAACTTGCAGTGCGAAGAGAATCAATTCAAAGGAACAGATTGAACATCAATAATTACACTTCACTGAAGCCAAGAATAATCCCTAATAAAGTACAGGGCCATTTCAGCTATCATTTCTATAAATTGGACCAGGTAAACTAGAAAAATAAAGCTGAATGATAGAAATACATGTACCTTGTTTTGACAAGCTCAGTTCATACCCAATTTCATTTACCTCGAATATCTATTCAAGCAAAGATGCACTCCTGTGATGATATATGTCATCATAAATTGATTTTTTTTAGTTGACATACTAAATAGTACTATGGGAATCAGATCATATTTTCATGTCAGTTTGCCTGGGGTAATGTGATCATTTGGACAAGAATAATATTGTTTGAAGGTATTAGATTTGGGTATATCCACCTGTATGGAATTTCACATGAACTACAACAAAATGCTCCAAAACTTCCCTACCAGACTTCTAAAGTTTAGGGATAGTAAGCAATATTGGGTCTACACTTCAAAAGATAACAAAAATACTTTTTCAGATCGACTGACCTATGTTTTCAAAAACTGCATTGGAGGGCCATCAAACCACCCTTTGCGCCTCATTGAAATGATATATAAGTTAGATATTTTCATATGTGTTTATATGTTCATTTCATTTGGGTACAAAGGGACAATTTCATTTACTGGGGTACATGTAGTTCATACATAAAGCATACATTGCCTTGTAGTTTTATGATATTATGATAACTATATTTGTCCAACAAAACATTTACATACATGATAACTCAGCATTCATACAAACTGAAAATAATCAAAATCAAAATCAGATGATATGGAAGGATAAGCTTCAGTCTCAACCCCAAATGTAGAATTGTGGCATTTCAGCTTAATTTGGTATAAGAATGCTCCCGTTATACCTGTACATAAACATATAATTCCCAATGGATTGCAGAAACCATATTGTTACAATTAAACTGATTCGTGTCTCCATCATAACTCTACAAAAAACATTCATGTCGCAAACAATGATACAATGACTTCTCAGTATCAAACCCCCTATTTCAAAGATGGAAGAAATGATCTCATTATGTTGCCATGGTTATAACGAACATGATTAATGTTCAGAGGAATCCTATTTAGTGGTTGTAAAATGAAACTAGTTCTTTTACTTGCGTTTACAACTGGGCCAAAACTATAATTTGATTCCATTATCATTAAATGGGTCATACATGTCAACAAATTACAGCACATAATGAACCGCAATGGGTAAAATGATCTGGAAAAAAGGAGAGAAGAATCACTGTCTTTCTTCTAAAATATGCTTTTGCTCTGGAGTCAATTTACTTTCAGCCTTTCAAGAAGAAGAAGGATACTGCAAGCATCTCTAGGGCTTGAACAGATAATTGTTCAATAAAAATTGGAAAATGGGACAATTTTGACAAGTCCTTTTTTTATCTCTATGCCATATAATTCTCTCATTATGTCCTCTTTGAATGATGTAATGATTGGCTCTATCAAATTCAGGACACTTGATACACATTGAAAGTGAAGTTCATGAAGATATTCTAGAATAGTTGAAATAATTTAAGAGTGTAATCCGTCTTTCCGTTGTAATTGATAAAATACTTCAATACTTTGCAAATACAGTATAGTTGAATATCCCAATAATCTGTTAATAATGTGATTATTCCGATAGTATATGAACCCAGTGGATCACAATGCTTCACCATCAAAATTACTGCAATACTTTGAAAATTGGGAGTAGTGCAGACACCAGGTTGTGTTTCATAAAGCTGTTTGTATACTCCGCACACGACTGGCAACCCTTGGTATGTCGCTGTGCTAGAACCTGAGCAAGGGTCACCAGTCGTGCACAGAGTTGCACATACCTCTATGGAAAACTTTAACCGAGGGGTGCCTAAAAGAGCTAAAAAGCTTTCTATTATGCCAAAAATAAAGTTATTTGGGTGCCCTCCACCGACCGACCCTCTGAAAATGGCCCGACCTGAACCTTTTTTTTTTTTTTGCTTTTCACTCAAATTATATTAAAATAAAATAATAAAAAAAAACTTTTTCCGATCGACCGATGCTTTATTATAAAAAAGGCATTCTCGGGTAACCATACAAATTTTTTTCTTGGCCTAATAAGTGTACTAGAGCAATAACAGAAATGCCATTCGTTGAGGAACGATAATAACCAAGCAGCTGAACCAAATTCTTTTTCTTACGAGACTAAACACATTAACCAAAACTTGTTACTCAGCCATTCAATCAAGGAGTTTAAAACTGAATTTGCATAAATTGTGCATCTCAACAATATTCCTCAACGGTTGGCAACTCTGAAAATGCAAGACATCTGTACTTACCCCAAATATTTCCCCCTGATGCTAAAAAGCTTTCTTTAACAGGTGTACAGTAGAAACAGTAGAAATGCCAAACGTTGTGGAACATTTATAATATATCAAATTGGATTAATAACAGTTGAACCAAATTTTTTCTTATGAGACAGGATACATTGACAAAACTTTTTGCTCAGCCATTAAAATCACAAATTAAACACTGAATGTGTATAGATTGTGCATCTCATCAACATCCCTGAATGGTTGGCAACTCTGAAAAGGCCAGACAGCCATACTTACCCCAAATATTTCCCCTTGATGCTCACAAGATCCTGCCCCTGAAGCACACTCTGGACAGCATTTATTAGCAGATATCCTCAAGATTTCCCCCTGGAAAGAAAAAAACAGAGAGATATACAGAATTATTGGCACAGTCCAAATATAATATTTTGTAAATACATGGTCATTTCTGTGATTTTTTTTTAAATTCAATTTATTGGTAGCAAAAATGTGGGTGACCCTGTTAACCTTTGTGTTTTTTTATTTGCTTGATGTACTTACTCTCTATTTTTAGCGCTATAGAAATAATCTATATCATTATCATTGATGATATCTAATAAAGAGGTAAACAAATAAGTAAAAAAAATCATTGACACTTATGAAAAACAACAATTACGATTTTACAATTCACAGAACTTGACCCTTGGATGTGCAGACAATACTTCCAGTCAGAGCCTTTTCAAGCTACACAAGGGATTTGTAAAACTTCAAATATTAGATCCGTCCTTTCTGAAATTGAAAACTGTTTGGGTTAGAGAAGAAAGTCGATTCGTCCCATGCTGGTTGACTGATAATTTCCAGATGACGGGCATAATTTATAAGCTGATGACCATGACCAGTATCACTAGCTAGAATTACACAAAAACTGTTTGCAATTAGGCCCACTAAATCCAAGTTGTCAGTGGGGTAAGGGGTGATCAGGGACCCTATCCGCCCCCCCCCCCCTCGACAAAAAGTAAATGTGCACAAAAATGCTTGGTAAGCTGTAATGCTGTTAAATTATTTGGATTGTTCATTGTCATGCGAAGTGGCGAATACATTTCAATTTTAAACATAGAGGGAACGGTAATGGTAGCCTCAAAGAGCAATGCCCCACCCCCTAAAAAGATTTACCCCCTATTTGCCCTTGCAAGCAATATAATACCAGGTGCTTTCATTTTGTTTGATCTGAATTGAAATACTCTGTAAGAAAATTTGTTTGAAATTGTTGAATGAAAAGAAAAATTAGATTTGGGAGTTTATGGCCATATTAGTGCGAGGGATGCTCAAAAGGTGATTACTGGAAATTTGTCCAAAGAAAATTTTGGCTCGTTAAACTTTTCAGACTTGTTTGGGGTCAAAAGGGAAGTCCAAGCATTCCTGTTTGATCACTCTGGTCAAGTTGACCCACGGAAGATGGATTATAGGCCTATACTGTTCACTTTTAAAGAATTGAAATCAAACAGCATTAGAGCCAACTTTCATGGATGATATCAAGATCATGAAAACTATTAGACAACTGGTTAGCTTCCCAGACAAGCCCCCAAATATGTTAAAAAACTCTCTCTGCAATTTCTAACAAAAATATTGATCTTATCACAATAAAAAAAAAGATGGAAAACACTCCTTACAAGAACATTATTCAATCACAAAACACACAAAAAATGTACTGTCAAAGTGTATGCAAATGATGAATTCTTGTAGCTAAATATATCCGAAGTTGTCCTAGTCAACCATTTTCATATTTTCTACACTTTTTTCGAAACAACCTACTTATTTTCTTATTCAAAATCTTCCTTTTCCGATTCCTTCGATCTCCCCCAACTCTACCATGACTGCTTGCAGCTTGAGGGCATCATACCCTTAATGGCCCTTATTCAAAATCTCTCGTTACAAAAACTGTCAGTTCAAGAACTCGGACAGTAAACACAATTACCCAACTTTAACTTCCAAGCATAAAAATATTTTACGTACTCCCCAGACAATGGCCGAGAAGTTCAAAAGAAAATCAAATTTTGCAGCGCTATCAGAATGCTATTTCCGAGCCCAAATTGGCTTTGGTATTCTTTAGGGTAATAGATAGAGGTGGAATGTTGAAAGAATATCTGGTTTGGGAAATATCATACAACAAGAGATATATAGAGGGTCTAAAGAAATGAAACTCTGTATTTATTTGACCTCTAATTGACCAAACTATCACATTTTTGGTGACTCTCTCTTTTATTTCTTGGGTTGCCACATCCTAGATCAGGACCATAATAAGCAATAAAATCTGGTTTGAAGAACAACAACATCAATTTCTAGGTCTATGAATTCCAGTTACTGTATATCTATGTATTCTCTGTCTTTGTCCATGTGTCTACTTTTGATTCATTAATATGCCTTTCTATTCTCTCATCATAAATGAAGTATTTCTCTCTATACATTTCTATGATTAATTTCTTGGAATTATGATCAACAGTATGAATAGTTCATGCAGTTTGATGAGTTAATGCCTATTTTCTCAAAGACTCTCCAACAAAATTGATTCAGGCCAATGTCAGCTGCACTTTAAGGGAAATCCTTGTTTTTGCCATCTCCTTCCTATACCATAAAGCAGTATATTTTGATTCATAACTCATTCATGCCCACATAGACTAGCAAACACATTCTAATTTCAATACAGGTATGAACAAAATAATTGAGGCTAATTGGGACTGCTTCTACCTTTAGGTGAATTGCATCTCTGAATCTTCCTCAATCTACAACAAAATGGTCTCTTCCAAAATCTTTCTGCTACAAACCAAGTTCAATGCAACTCCGCAGCACAATCCAGGCTAATTTGAACGTTCTTCTTGCCCTTGGCGAGATTCTTTTCTTCTCCTCGTTCCCATCATTTCCTGCCCCTTGTTCATCATCAAATATAAAATCTACAGTTCTTTTATAAAGCCAAGGATATCGCTCCAGGTCTATCACTCTTTTTAATTCTTTTTAGATCTTTTGAAATCTTTTCGTATTCTGTGGGAAGTGGGGGACATTTTGTTGGTTGATGGTTGATTGAATTTTGAGGTTTTACTTCATCAGAGAACAAAGTAGAAATAAATGTTAACAGGAATATTACAACCACTTGACACGATTCGTAGGGGCGGGGGCAAAGATCATCAAAACAATTTCAAAGCTGACACAAATTGATAGAATTGAAAGGGAGACATTTTTTTGCTTAATTTGACGATGTAATTTGGGCTATTTGCAGCTGAATGTAAAAAATATTATTCATCATAATGCAGTCAAGCCCTGGTCACATAGGGCCCCGGAAACAATACGATTCAACACGACTTCTGTTAATTCACAGTTAACTGCCTCCGAACAAAGAATCGTGTTGAATCGCGTTGCTTCTGGGGGCCCTATGTAACCGGGGCTTTAGGTTTGGCAAACTTGTCGTGTGAAACATTATGGTTGAATATGTAGTTTCAATAATGTTAAATTTGGCTGCTGCATCGAATAGGTCTATTCTCTTTTTAACATCTATTCATATGTATCAAAATGTTGAAATTTGTTCGAGTCTACTATTGAAATGCATATATGAGAGTTATCAAAAACCTGCATTATTTGCGAAACCAAAATACTATATGAACTTCCAACCACAATTTGAATCTATTTTGTAATACCTTCAACCTTAAAATTTCAAAGTCATATAATTATTGATAACTTTGAAATCACTTTGACCACTTTTTACCACTAATTCTAGGACTTATATTAGGGATCTTACAAACGAAAATGCCTATATCAGCATAATTTTGCTCTCCATTAATTTATTCACATGGAACTGTCTGTGATATTTCAGTGAAAAGGTACATGAAGATCTTGATAGAAAAGCAACATAAGTAATGACCCTCCTGAAATGTATTTGCGGTTAAATCATAATTTGTAAAACTTTTTTTCTGATGTATAAATGACAAAGAAAAACCAAATCATAGAATAGAAATGAGCTCCATTAATGGAGTGGGCTGTAAATCATTTAGCATACAATAGCGTTGCAACATGATAACCGGCAGATCCCATTTAGATGAGTTTTTAGTAATCGAAAACGGATGAATAGGGAATTGTGGTCTGCGCGACCCTTGGGGGTATAGGTTGAACAGTCTTTGATTTCTTTCAAGCAATATTCATTCATCAAACATCTCCATTAAATTCAGAGAGCTATTAGTGAATCATTTTCATTCAAGCAGAGTAAAATAGCACTTCCAGTTTCTTTAAAAACATTTTCAAAGCAGCAAAAAAAACTTCATCAGCTCCAGACAAATTTACCATACACTACATGTTAGAAAGATTCTTATAGGGGATGTGACATTTCATTCTTGAATTCTCTAGCAAATGTAGCGTACATGTAGGTCTTCCAAATCCATATCCAACATTTGGATTCAAAATTGTGTGAAACGAAGATCAGAAAATGATCATACAATCATCTTTTTAGAACCAGAAGATCTCTCACTATATCATTTCTGATTCGCTTGACATTTATCTTAGCATCACAACTTTTTGACAAGAACACATTTCCTCAATTTCCGAGAGAGTCTGAAGACATTTCAACAGCATAGCAACATGTACTCTTCTGCCCGTACATGGAGAGACTTGAAACTGACCTTTTCCATGAATATTAGCCTAAATCTTTACTCAAATCCCCTAGTAACGGGAGAAAAAGCCCGTTTAGTCAATCCCCAGTTTCTGGGTGACCTCATTTCGGAGCTTATGTTTCGCTTTTCTTAAGCCGAAACACTACCTGACATTACAAAAGGGTAAACTGCGAGGGGGAACATTTCCCTTGTAAGGTATCATACTTCACACCCTGGTCCCGTTAAGCATAAAAATTTAAAGATCTTGCTTTTAGGTATATATTTCCCCTCCAACNCAAATCCATGTAACTTCTTGAACCATTTATCATGCTGTCTGATAAACGGCTATCAAGATAATTTTTTTTTCTCAGCATAATGAACTGCATTAATTTCCCCCCTTTCTTTCGTTCTTTTATTTCCTTTCTTCTTTTTTTTATAAGGGGGTGGACATCTTTAGAACTCAATTCCTAGTATCCTTCCCAGTTTCAATTATCGTAACAATTCACCATGACATCCTAAGCCAAAATTTAGAGTGACTTCAGAGATCTTTTCAATATTAATGACCTGTTTCATGGCTTTAATTTTTTTTTATTAAGACGGTATTCCTTAACAAAATAGAAGATATTCTGGAACGCCTTTTGCACTCGTTTCTGTGGATAATCTGGTATTAAATGCAGAGATTTATTCAGGAATGAGCCTCTTCGAATCTTTCATCTTTTGGAAATGTTTCGGACCGTAGCTTTTGCTACATTTCATAATGGATCCCATGTTTGGTGTAAAATACAGACAGCAGACATGGGAATTAAGTATTCTTCTCCATACTATTGGATTTACGCATATGGAATTATCCAAAGCTTATGGATTAAATTTGAATAGTTCTGTCTAGTCCGATATTTATAGGGGTGCAAAAATTTTATTAACTGAAAACTAAAAAGTGATGCGCTCATCCTAATCCTCGCTCTAGGGGAGTAAAATGTCACTTTTGGAAAACTTTATGCTGTGCATTTTCAGGACAGACATGGTTGAACCAGGCAGGACTGGAAAGCACTATATTATTGAGTGCATACGTGCATATATTTGTTCACCTGCCCATGCCATCTAATAAAGCAAAGTAGGAAGAAAATGAAAAAGAAAAAAAAAGTTGAAGAGGAGATATTGACATCTACAATCCTCATTGAGATCCTATCTTATACAACCAGAGTTTTCTTTGAAATATCAATGATTATGATGTTATTTTTTATTCTTTATCTAAATAAACAAGATCTGAAGATAGAAGTCAATCTATGCCTTGCAGCGAAGATTTCAGATATTTGTCCAAGTCTCAAACATCCTACCCATTTAAAGCCAATTTTCTCACATCATATACAAAAAAAATCTTTACGAAGTTCTCACGAATCCCCCTCCCCAATAAAACCAGAAAAGGAAAAATCAATAATTGTGGTTACAGAATGCCCTCTGTATATTTATCATCCCTAATTGCTCAGCGCCCAATCACGTTCTCAGATTTATTTGAACTGCCTGAGGGGTTTATTCCTGTACTTAAACAAAATTTGTAAAGATGAAGTGAGTGACATAAACTTTCTGCAGGTCAAGATCAAAATAAGTTGGAGTAGTCTACAACAATGAGACAAGTTTAAAAAGAGAATGGGAATAATTTCAGGACAATTGAATATTTCTGAAATCCATGTATATGTACCGGTAGCAAAATGAGTGTATAAAATGTACAAATACTACAATGTATAAAAATCAAAGATAACTTTCATTTCAAGTGTATCTTAATGCTAGAAAGTAAAGAGTATTTAACCCTAACTTACCTGGGGGGGGGCCATAATGGCCCCCCCCTGGACGCTTCGTGCCGTAAGTCCGCAACGCGAAATGCTACGGCCGCAAAATTTTATGACTTTTTTCTTTCACTTATCGCGCAACTTTTGAGACCAAATTTAGCGCGCCCGCGTGTAAGGTCACGAAGCCACGCCCCTTCGAAAAAAATTTGTCAAGCCCAAAATTGCTCAAAAACCTGGTTTTGTGTACAAATCCAATGGAAATTGGGATTTTGCAATAAATTCACATAAATTGCAATATTTTCACTAAAACTAATTGAAATAATTTAATATTAGTGTCTTCCTGGCTGAAAAGTAGTAGGGAATAATTTCCCACCAAAAAACAATGAAAAACAAAAGGTCGATAAAACAAAGAAATACATAAGAAATTACTAAAACAATAAAATACATAAGAAATGAAATGTGATACCAACATTTTTTTTTGTAATAATGTTAGGAATGATATTACAAAGCTATAGGGAAAAAAATCAGATATCAAGAAGCTCTAAATAGTGATTTGGAGCCAAAAATATGATTTTATGCATAAATTAGCATAATTAATTAATAACAAATCAATAACAATATTTTTTAGAAATCTGAATATGCATTTATGTAGTTTACATGATACTCTATCCACGTGCAAATTTTCACGGCGATTGCGCGATCCGCGGCCGAGATCTGAAGGGGGGGCCATAATGGCCCCCCCCCAGGAATATCACCTCTCGAAATAGCCCAGGTAAGTTAGGGTTAAGCTTGAACTTAATTGTCTGTAGACAGGTGTTGGAATAAATAACAATATTTGCAGACTAATTAGAAAACTAAGGATATATGATCAAGGCTCTGGGTGAATTTAATAGTTAAAAATACAAAATATAAAAATACAATACAGTGAAAAAAAAATATTTAAAAAACCCAACAAAATCACTCACTAAAGCAGCATTTGCAGCTAATCAATCACTAGCCTTTACAATCTAGGGGCCTAATGCTGGTGGAGCTTTAGTATGCAATATTTCTACACAAGGTGAATTTGAGGTGCAATCTTACACCCACATGGAGTCTATAATGCACCAATTCAACTCACCGAGGTTACATCAGGTGTATGACCTCATAAATGTCAAAATCAGGGTCAAATTTTCTAGATTCAGGGCCTGAAAAATCTGCGGAATCAAAGTATATAGGCCTACTGAGATCCAGAGGGCCTTGCACAAGCCTGACATAGATACAAAACATCATGGACAAGGCATTGTTTTTCTTCAATATCTTTAGGGTAAGGACTGCAACTCTCAAATCCAATGAATGGAAAATACCTATCCAGTACTTCAAACGGAAGATTAATGGAGAGTTCTTGAGAACATATTTTCTTAATATGTAAAACAAGTGTAGAACTGTGTGATTTTTAAAATTTTTTATCTTGTCACAGCCAATGTTCAATTATAATTTTTATCATCATTCTTAATCCATATGTAGCTATCTAGTGCTTTATCTTTTGTTTTTCCATTTTTGCTAGGGCAAGAGACTATTTTTTCTAGTACATTGAAACCTTCTTCTAACGAGGTCCTTGGGACCATGAAAATTACCTTGTTATCAGGTTCCTCACTAAATCAGGGTAAAAGACAAAGAACTATAAAGAGCTGGAACCAACAAAATCACCTTGTTATAACAGGTATCTCACTATATCCAACCTCTTTATAACGAGGTCCCACTGTATATGACGAAAAATACACCATTATCCCATCAGTATTGTAAACCAAGGGGTCACAAGAGTATAACGTGTGTGTCACAGAAACACCTACAGGTATAATCAGGATTGTGCACTTTTTAGGGAGCCAAGTCAAAAAGATGCAAAGAAGACGGGTTACACTTTTGAGGTTTCAGTTGTTTTTTCACTTCATTACCTATCTGGACATCCCTGTCCTTTGAGCGCATGTAGTTGGGGTGGGTTTAGGTCTTCAAATTATAGCATGCATGGAGGGGTATAGGTATTCATAATAATAGCCAGGAAGGGTAAAGCCCCGGTTACATAGGGCCCCAGAAGAAACACAATTTAACCAAGGAGCTTCCAACACAAAGCTCCTTGATTTAACACAACTCTTTGTTTGCAGGTAGCTAACTGTGAACTGACAAAGAGTTGGATCATGTTGCTTCCGGGGGCCCTATGTGACCAGGGCCTTAGCCCTTTGCAAAGTAACCAGGGTGGGGTAAGTCTTCACAAAAATGCAACATCAAATATAATTGGCCCCTGGGGCACCGTGTCTGTCACCAAAGCTAAAATTCTTACATGTTTTACACCTCAATTGGCCTACATGTAGGAGGAGGTCCACTATTGTCAAAATTTTCCATTTTGCTCATATTTACATAGACCTGAGTGCTGCAGAGAAATAGGAATGATTGTTGTATTCCTTATAATACAACTTCATGCAATGAAAATTGGTTGAGGGAAAAATCATATATTTCCATGACATTGACTTTTCGTCCATTGCAAAGCATGAATTTATAATCTCGAACATTGGGCATGAGTAGATGATAATTTTCATAAGATTGAAAATTTGAAATGATTTGTGAAATATGTGTAGAGGATAATTTTGTGTTACTTTTCTTTTAAAGCAAAAACCCGGCATGTATAATAAATAAGGACCGATCAAATAAAGTACAGTATGAATAAATTGTCAAAAATAAGGGTCTTTGCAATATTACAGAAAATGTTCTACAACACAAGTCTAAAAACAAACAAACCGCCGTTCAAAAAAAAGAAGCCATCATTCTCACAGAGATTCTGAAGCTGTCCGACACCAGTGCAAGTTGGCTCATTAAGGAAACCCTAAGACGTGTCTGTAAGAAATGAGTTCACAATAATGGTTTTCTGGCACTTCAAACACTTCTCATTTCCGCCCTCTTCAAACAGCTGATAGCATTTCTTAGAGTTCACTTGCAAGTGTTATTGGTGATTTAGGAGAGGAGATGGGTAAAGGTGTCTGAAAGGACACATTCAAAGAAACTTGGGAGATTGGATGATAAACGTTTGGACAGTTCCAAAACTAAAGATAAAATCATCAACAGAGAGGTATGCAAGGTATATCTATTTTATCCGGTTTCAAATTAAACAATAATTAAAGTGAAGTTCACACTCTCACTGAAGAAATTATGGTGAATAAATGATATTAGTGTGAATCATGTCACACAAATCAGATTACATTATGTTTTGAGCATTATCTTCAAGATAAAATCAATGGTTTTGACCAAAACATCCGCTGTGGAACATTTTTATAATTGGCTGGCCTAATTTGCCAAACTTATTTTGCAAAGGTGTAAGTTAAATGAATGTCACAAGATCTGCTTCCTCAAAACAAATTGTCATGATAAGTAAACAGGTAAAGAAAATATTTGCCTGAATTATTTTAGAGCTGTTCATGTTTTCAGGAATAATTTAATATACTGCAAAATATTCCTGATTTTTCCCCCTCTGAGGGTCATGTTTTGTACAATTTAAATTTAGAGATACCATACAAACAACATCATTAACTTTTTTTGACACATTTGATCAAAGTAGAAACATACACTCCAATATTCTGATACTTTAAAAAAAACCTACAAACTCCTAAGATACATATAATGTATTGGAAAAAATGGAATAGTAAGTGGAACGGACAGGAATATAAAAAAGGTGAAAATTAAAGATTTGAACCAAAATCTTGATATGTTTACCCACATTTATCCCATCGAACTGGTCAATGTCAGTGAGCTTAATCCAATGGATTATCCTAATCCCCTTCAGGGGATTTATATCAAGAGTGAAATTGAGAAGGCTATAAGGGGACATGACAAGATTCTGTTAACCTTGATGATGTTTCTATTTTCCTCGGAGGTCTAATGATTGAGGCCATCTGGTCAAAGGCCGCTGGGACAAAAAAAGGACCAGACGGTTGATTGAGAAAAGACCAGTAAAAGAGGAACAATTTCCTCTTGAATAATTTCAATAGAATATAGAGAAAAATGAAGAATACAGAGAGGTAAAGATAACTAGAAATTTTGCCAGAGTTTAATTTTCACTAATATTGCGACCATGAATTCCTTAGAATTGTTCACTCACATAATGCCCATAGACTTGTGTAAAATGATCAGTTCAATTCAATTCACTTTATTCAAATAACAACATGCTAATAAGTAAACATGTCTGAAATTCAGTGAATCTGCTAAAAAATTGCATGCTAAAGTATTGCCTTTTACAGTATATGACAGTATATGGTCTTGCCATGGATATAAAAGTTATAAAAGTAATATCACTGTGGGACATTCTTCTGTCTATACCAGAACAATAGTGGAAAAATCCAATAAGGGGTCATTTATTTCTGTCCAGGGTGATGTCTTTTCTTCTTAGCTCGAATTATTTAATATTCGAACAGATCCTAAGTGGCTATGTACGAAAGTCCATGCAACGTTGAAGCTCAATCCCCATAGAATTTAAGATAGAGATGCACAAAGTGATACAAGATGGCCAACTTCAATTCAAAGGTGTCTGATACCAATGAAAGAATGAGGATACGTGTTCGAAATCTCATCATAACGAAGGCCACCCGGGACAACATCTTTCAAGCCCCACAACCTCATTAGAGGCTTAGGATAACTTCCAATTTGCTTGCATATCTGTCAACTTCGGGTGAGATCACCCAGTTCGAGCGGACTAAATTTGGAAAGAAGTCTACGAAAGTGTATAAGGTTAGACCTTTGTTTAGAAAGATGATATGGAAGACAGTATGTGTCCTACATCCAGATTTATCCATCTACCACGACTGCTTACTGATCCAACTGAAGCTCTTTTTTCCACTAACCACCCCTCCATCCCATCCTCCTCCCTTTCTTCTCTCATTCCATATCTGATTTTGTAAACTACTTTTCCTTTCTCCCCATCGAAAACTGCCTAATTTGGGACTACTTCTTCATCTCTCTTACCTCCTCAATTTATATTATTATTCATTTCTTTTATTTTTATTTATCAATTTATTTATATATACAGGCCTACATACATTTTTTTGATTATTTATCCATTTGTTTATTCATTCATTCCTTATTTTCTATATTTTATCTATACAAGGTAGCCCCATTAGTTGTCAAGCACTCTTTTCCAGAGGGCTGGTGATATTAGCTGCCAAGACGGTAGGAAATCCAGTCTCAGAATACCATTTCAATATAGGTTGTCTTCAGGGTATAAACTCAGGTTGGTCCTCGTCCAAAGCTACTCAAAAAGTCTTTAGTTCTATAAACAAATTACACTGAAAATTAACTTATACATTCTACTTGACCTCAATTGACCTATCTGAATGACCTCGTATGACCCCCATTAAGTGGGGATAATTGTTGGTCGTTACTCTGGAGATTTGATGAAGTGCAGGCATTATTGGAGCATTCTCTGATAGTTACACCCTTCGTTGGGGTACATTCCGTGTCGCATAAATGTCACTTTTCATGAGGTGTTTCGGATAGAGAAAAAGAGTATAATGAAGCTAGCTCAACATTAAAGGAGGACTCCGGACCAAGAATTTCTTGCTCTGATTCAAAGCGCAAAAATCAGACAAACAGATGAAAAAAAGTTTGAGCGAAAACGGACGACAAATAAAAAAGTTATGAATATTTGAAAAATATCTTAAGATTTTCAAAATAGTTATATTTTTGGCCAATTTGTAACTACAGGTCACGTGACATGACGTGTTGATGACGTAGGTT
>BQKZ01008963.1:0-23103 GCA_036244855.1 Temnopleurus reevesii
ATTTGTTAATGAAAATAATGCTTTCACATATTGGCAGATTTGGTGATGTAACGGTTGCTTTACGACTACCACACAGATTAATCATCATGTGTATATTGATACTGAAATACTTTGACCAGTCAATGCTGACCGAAAAGGCGCTGTATAAATCCGAAATATTATTATTATTATTATTCAAAAATACGAATTAAAATTTTGAATTAGGTATGTGTGTAATAAATACGTTTTGCATGTTTTCACTGTTACTGACCTTATTATTTTCTGAAAAAAGGTATTGAGAAACTGAAATTATTTATTTAATATCTATACGAAATTATGAAATAGAATAATGATATAGTGTGACTTTCTTCATGTGTAGTTCACTAAACATTTTCTGAAGGTGGTGCTATAAAATATATGAATATAAAGAATGCAGACCTTATTTGTATTCCGGAAAAAAATTAGCATTATTATTAACAGATGCTTAGAAGCGCAACCATGACGGCACTTGTGTCATGAAAGTTACCACAGTCATTAAACACTCATATTTTTCTCATTTGTTATGTTAGCTGTCCGATTTTCCGCAAGCTTTTTCATCTGCTTGTCAAATTCTTTTCGTCAAACGGGTACTTTTACTAGGTCGACTTCGCTGGCCATTCGAATCCCGATCTTACATTCTCTACAGTACATTGTCACATAGATTACACTTGGAAATATTATTAATTTGGTTTGTTGTAAGCATATTTTCCACCAAAACAGTCTTACGGCACTCAGTAAATTTCAGCATTCAGTGTGGTGCCGTCCAATTTTTAATTTTCAAGTTCAATTCTAAATGCTCAACCACACCACTTTCTCACAGTGCACAATTGAAATGCTCAACCATCGCGCTTGCCTCTGCACGTGCTAGGCCCAGCCACATTTCACCATGTTCACGGTATCCACGCGGCAAAAATGCCACGTGAAAAATGTTAGCACAACACCAGCAATGAATTAGATTGATTAGAAAAAAAAAGTAGAAGGGAAGGGAAAGCAAAGTATATTTGAAAATGACTCTTCAGTTCGCATTTCATATTGTTGTTTTTTCTTCTACTTGTGCCGTGATTTTCTTTTTCAGTGAATGTAAAGTAAAGAAAAAAATAATGATTTAGGGCATTTTCAGAGAGAGTAGTAAGGTGGAGTGTGACTAGCATGACAAAGATTATTTTTTCTTTGCATGATCGACCCCCGTGTAATTATGTGTGTTAAAAATGCAGTTATTTGTTTATGTTCATACAATTTATTTTTTTACTTCTTATATCCTGTATTATGGCTTGTCTGATTGGGTATTTTATTTGTCAATGTATGTATTTTATGGTATGGAAGCACGAACTTATGGAAGATGAGATATGAAATTGATTCCATTTCGGTTTGGTTTTATTTTGATTGTGTTAAAAGTAAAAGATACAAGATAAATAGATGAACTAAATTGAATTGATTTGTTCACGTGTGCTCCAACGATCAACCATCGTTTTTCCCTCCTTGTGCACGTGCTGCTAAATCCAAACAGCTCCGACATGTTCGACGTATATATCCAGCAAGGAAGATATGTTTGTTTTGACATGGCATTGATAGCCGATGACATCAGCATTATACATGTACATGAGCACGAAGTACAGTTATCTTACACAAAGTGATAGGATGATGATGCTTGTAGGTATCAAAATGCAAGTAATTGATATAAGTCGCTTATAGTAACGTCATAATATACACTGATATAGGAGGAGACGAGAGTTGTGCACAAAATATGATAGCAAAACTGATGACAGTAATAACGATAGTACTCATGATGATAATGATAATAACGATATAGCAACAATTCATCGGGGAATAGACAACAGTAAAATTACAATTACGATAGCAATAGTCATTGAAATAAATATCATCAAAATTATAATTATTTCAACATTATATCCAAATCTATGTGATAAGGATCGAAGCTTTGGACCTAAATACAAATTATCATAACAGAAAAATACCTAATGGTAAATAACTGATAAATAACTGAAACACCGTGAATAAATGCATTATAATGATAACAGCATTTCTTATTTAGCTGTTTACCGAAGGTATATAACCACTGTAGTTTTTTAGGGGGTGCAAAAGATAGAAGGCAAATGGTCCAAAATTCTTATGACTCGACCGGGAATCGATCCCATTACCATCCGTTCATGACGTAGACCACCAACCACTGACCCACGTCACAGTATATGAAACGGTATATTACTGAATACTCAACAAGTTTACAGATAATATATCCAATAAAAGAGATATGTTTGTTTTGTCACGGCATTGATAGCCGGTGACATCAGCGGTAGACACGAAGTGAATGCGTTCATCTATGTAGGTATCAAAAGTCAGGTAATTGATATAAGTCGTTTTGATGTCGTCATACACGTTTCAATGTCGTCATATTAATTTGGAGTATACGTGCAACAGTACGTGTATGAGGATTATGGTAATAGAAATTGTAACACTTATGATAACGATTATGACAACATCAAGAATATTGATAATTGATAATGCAATAGTCATAATGTAATCATAAATTAGGTTTTCCCGTACAATTTCATCAAGAAATAAACACCCAAAGCGATATGAAAACAAAACAAAAAAACGAATATAAATAACTGAAAAATAACTGACTGAACTCCAAATATTGAAGAAAAAAAACAGAAAATGGAAAATATCTTATCGTTTACTAAATCCCTCTATACTTACTCGTTACACCCCTACAAATCCTTCGGAGAAAACACAATCAGAACAGGCAAAATTCTGTCTTTCTATGTGCGTGGAGCGATGTACAGAAATAACTCGTCATCATGGACGTATGTATAAGAACCAGGTCATCTGACATAACATCTTTATATCATTCCTCTATCAACGAACTGATCCAATATCATTAATATGCACATACAACAGAGTTATAACGACTTTCGAAGAATAAACTCATCACGTACAAGTCTGAAATGCCTTTTAGGCCGCGTTTCGAAACGTGCGAGTATCTCGTTTGCATTACCGGGATTAGACATGATCAAAACCGACTTCCAATTCAACATCAGTACAAAAGAGAATTCAATTTGTGTTCCGGCTAATTTCATGACAACAAATCATCATATCTTCCTGGCGAAACTCTGTCAGAAGACACCTTGGGGATGGGTTGAATGAAAAGAAATGAGGTCGTTCGCTTTCATTATCTAGCGTGGAGAAACATCGAGGAAACGCATCTTTCATTCTATGAGAACGCTATCATCAAATACATCTTCCTCACGTCTTTCCTCCATCAGTGAATCGGGGAGAACTTCCCGTCTCCATGAGTGAAAGGATCAAATGATGAGATGGACATGAAAACTCGATTGGTGATTTCAGCACCCTCTCCATTCATAAAGGCTGACTCACACCTTTGCGTTTTTAGCCTACTTAGGCCCAGAGTTTTGAAAATTAAAACGCTGCGTGGACGCACAAAGACGCAGATCATACGGTGTTCGGTATACGCTCCTTGAGCACAAGCAGAACGTCAGTCCATCGTCTGACCAGTGTATACTGTGCATTAAAAAAAAAAAACGTCGGCCGACGCAGGCTAAAAACGCAAAGGTGTGAGTCGGCCTTTGCACAAGCATCCAAGGCACATCATTATTGACAATATACATCGCTGTAGATGTGCGCTCATGATGTGTCCGGTGTGATGCTTTCGTGCAATCTTCCTCTGTTTCCGTTCGGAAAGTCTTGGAGTGCGGTCACACATTTCAATTCAATTTCTGATATTGCCTTTAAAAAGTAAATTCGTGTTGATTACACAGACAATTTTCGGACAATTTCCAACATGCCTAGCATAATTTGAATTGATTTGACTATCCATACGCGCAGGGGGCACGTTTAGCTGACGCTTGTATGTGTGAATGCATAATAGTGGTAGACGCTTGATGTTGACAATCGTGTTTACAAAGGCCTATACACATATTTGCATTGTGCATAGCGTATCCCAAAATTTAGAATACATCGGATCCCTAGAGCGCAGATATACACAGGGGGACTAGCTTGGCTAACGCTTTTAACGTCGGTCAAGCGTCGCCCCTCCATTTTTCTCCGTTCACAGCTAGGTTATTCAAATTTCTAAAATGCTGGGCAGACTTTAGCTATAAATGTAAAAGCGTGATGGAGTATTAACACATAGGACGTTCCACAATATCTTCCGAATATTGTGTAAAGGCCCACTCACACCTTTGCGTTTTTGACAATTAAAACGCTCACCGAGCACATAGTATACGCTGATCATACGGTGGACTAACGCTCAGCATGAGCTCATGGAACTTGCTGCGAACGTCAGTCCACCGTAATATGAGATGCGTCTTTGTGCGTCCATGGATCGCATTTAATTGTCAAAAAGTCTGGCCTGACGCAGACTAAAACGCAAAGCTGTGAGTCGGCATTTACATTCAAGATGTATACGTGTGATGTTCGTGGTGAGATGCTTTAATGCAATCTGACTGCTTCCGTTTTGTGAGTTTTCCTCTTCTCCTAGGTCCATGCTCGGGAGCATTTGTGCTCCGGGAAACAGAAATATTGTGTGGGAAGGATGTATGTCTTTTGAATGAACTTTCACATCAGGTCTTGCGGTATTTCAAATATTCTTGGGAAATTTGCGGTCTAATGTTTACATATGTGCCCCAAAAAAGTGAAGAGGCATTAGTAATGTCGTGTCAATTAAAGTTCACGTCAAATGTTGCGGTATTTCGATTTACGGTAAAAAGAGAAAAAAGGCTTACGTACATTTTCAGTTGTAAGAAGTGTCATACAATTTTCATGTTAAATTTACGTTGCGGTATCTCGATTATTCATAGGAAATTCGCCTTCTAAAGTTTACTCAGCAAATGCAATGGGGACCAGTTATGGCGTAATTGAGAGCTTCCAAAATCCAAAATTGAAGTCTAAAATCTACGCATACGTACACATTCACGTCAGTTGTGCGTATTTCCTCCTATTTCAGGTATTTCTGCATCCATGGGGCGTCTTTCAAATTTCATGAACGCTGAACAGACGTTCACGATAAACACAATGGTGTAAGTAAGCCTTTGATTTCAATTTAAATTTTCAAATAATTGAAATAATTCTTGCCTTATCCCAACATGGATGAACACTGATTGACAGTGCTTTACCGAGAAGCTGTGAAAAAAAAATCAGAGGCATTCTCGGGTAGGAATCGAAGCCTTTAATAGCGATCGGTTGTGAACGACTAAATGAATGTCAATGTCATTGCAAGGAGTTGTGCAGAAAAAAAATGAAAGGTCGAATTTTATGAATATTTCGTTTTAGAAATAAGTAGAGGGCAATTTAAATGTTATTTTCATTTACACTGAAAATAAAACCGGAATGTAAGAATGTGATTATGGTTATTAAATCATGCTGTAGTCAGTGTTGCGACATTCTATTTAACTGCGTTATTTTCCTTTCATAGTTTTGCAAACATGCATACTCGAAAAGCTCAAATGTTGAATTAATATTTCAAAAGAATGACAGACTGACAACCTTTAGTTAGAGGTGAACCTACGTTTGGAATTATCTTTCTCTCATTAAATGACTAAAAGTCAAATGGACAAACTAAAAAATTTGAGCAAAAATGGACGATCCGTCAAAAAGGTATGAATAGTCAAATTTTCACATTTCTTGCCTTAGAAAAGAAGTGCAGATGGGAATCGATCCAGAACGCTATAAATGAAGTCGTGAACCACTAGACCAAGATACAATTCGGGTTGGATCCGCCATGTTTGAAATGTCAACTTACCATTTTGCAAAGGTTGTGCTTCCTCCAACCTTCAAATTTGAATTAACATTTGAGACGCTAGACATGCTAGAATGCAAGTTTCATGGCATTCAAGATGTTTAATTCATGGATTTAATACTCTCATTCGCCCATTTACCAACCCGCACCTCACTAAATGCCGAAAATAGGTCTACGCCCTTGGGGATCCTGAACTGAAGATTTCCGCTGCGAATACCTTTGGCAGGTTTGGCAAATGCAGTAGCTTCCGAATTATGTGCTCAGACAAGCATAAGACACTACATGATTGCCTGAGGAAATTTCTGGCTAGCACAGCTTTAAAGACCCGATTGCACATTTTTGGTTTAGCCAATTTGTGCCCAACGTTCGTGAAATTGACATTTCCAGTGCGAATTTCTAAAATCATCATTCAGCATAATTCACCCATTTACCAACCCGCACCTCACTAAATGCTGAAAATAATTCTGAGCCCCTGGGAATTCCAAGCTGAAGATTTTCGCAGTTAACCCGGGTTTTTTGGCAAATGCAGTAGCTTCCGAAGTGTGTGCTCAGACAAGTATAATACACTACATGATTGCCTGAGGAAATTTCTTGCTAGCAAAGCATTAAAGAGCCGATCACACCGTTGTATTTACATCCACTGTCTGCCAAACTTTCATCAAGTTTGACAGATGAACACAGAAATATTCAGTTAAGACGCTTACATTAAACAATTACAATGCATATTTTAAATATTTTCATTAATTTACTTATTTACCAACCCGCACCTCACTAAATGCTGAAAATAGGTCTAAGCCCCTGGGAATACTAAACTTAAGATTTCCGCCGTTAATACGATTTTTGGCAAATGCAGAAGCTTCCGAATAACGTACTCAGACAGGCAGAATACACTACATGACTGCCTAAGGAAATTTCTGGCTAGCATATAGCTTTAAAGACCTGGGAGGACAATGGTGTTTCATCAAGTTACGAATGACTTTATTAAGGGCACTATGCACGACTGTTATTAGTCCTTGTGCTGAATGATCACTAATAATTCAGCACTTAATAACGTACTTCACTTTTTCTTAAAGTCGTGCGTAACTTGAAGGATGATTTTGTGAAACACCGCCCAGATCACACCTTTGAGTTTATAGCCAATATCTGCCGAGCGTTCATGTACGTTGACGAACGATCGGTGAACGTAGAGATATTGAATGAAGACGATTATGCTTAACCATCTCCCCTGTATATATCTGCTCCTTGAGAGTGGATTTTAAATTTCATATACGATGACCGTACGTTGTTTATAAACGCTAAATTCTTGAATGAGAGAGTACACACATGGACATTTGGAAAGTTATTCATCTAAATTTCATTGACTAAGAAGTCAATATTTTGATATAAAGTGTCACATCCGCCATTATTTGTAAAGGAAATCTAAATAGTAATATAATAGACAGGTTTACTACTTGATGCAAATTTCATGCATTTACATACAGTACACGCATACACAAATGTTTTTATTGACAACCCGATAGCTTGCTCGATGCTCGCCCGACAAAACAACAAGTACTATATGCAAACTGAATTCCTGTTCCTATTCCTATCATCTTTTTGTGCTTGTGATTACAATTAGCACATTTTCTAAAAAAGAACGGGTGCATTTTGTCGAATTGTCAATGGGTATTGAACAAATATTAATCTAAATAAAACTTTCGACAATGCAAAGTCGTCAAATTAATGTATAGAAAAGTAAGCGGGTGATTGCTGCGTACGGACAGAATATTTTAAGTGCAAACCTTATAGTGAATCATATGATATGGCCATGAAAACCGGCTTTTGTTGAAGATAAACCTACGACACACCTTTGCGTTTTTAGCCTGCGTCGACCCAGCGTTTTTGGAAATTAAAATGCTCCCTTGACGAACAAAGATGCAGGTCATGCGATGGACTGACGCTTGTCGTACGCTCGTTGAGCGCAAGCCGAACGTCATCCACCGTCTGATCTGCGTATGCTGTCCGTCAAGGGAGCGTTTTTAATTTCCAAAACGCTAGGCCGACGCAGGCTAAAAACAAAAAGGTGTGACGCAGGCTTTAATAAGACATAATTCATCATTCATTGACAGGTTGTGCGCGGTCAAGGCTCAATTTTTTTTTATCATACAGATACTATTTCAGTGCAATTGATATCAGCAGGCATTTTCGCCTGTCTCCTGGGTGGGCTGTTGGCATTTCTTCATTTCTATGTAAGAAAAGATGAAGCAAAATGATATCTATTCTTAACGCTTATGTCCGAATCACACCTTTGCGTTTTTAGCCCGCGACGGCCCAGTGTTTTAGAAAATAGAAAAAAACACTCACCGAGCGCACAGTATACGCTGATCAGACGGTGGACTGATGTTCGGCTTGTGCTCAAGGAGCGTACGTCGAACGCAAGACCACCTGCGTCTCTGTGCGTCCAGGGAGCGTTTTTAATAGTAATAATGATAAAAACGTTCGGCCGACGCAGGCTAAAAACACGAAGATGTACGTCTGCCTTAATCTGGCACAAGTTTCCATAATTGCTCTTAACGATCAAGTAACTTTGACGATACCCATCCAGCACATCTGTGAATAACATATAGCGCATTGTCGAACGTGTCATTCATATGTTCGTTTCATTACATTCAAAATCATTACAACTTTAACTAATGGTAACTACCATGATAACCGTGTGCCAAAAACCTATCTGCATCAAGTATTCCGAATGAAAAAGTTGGCATCATTTAAAATTTAATGCAACGTGGCCCAGAAGAAAACAAAATTGGATTTGAACCGCTAATCCACAGACTACAAGTCTGGATTACGAACCATCACGACGCTTCCAAAACAAACACCCACTAGACAAATTCAAATGCCATTAATACCTAATTATCATTTCTCAACTCAAGTGATAGATCTTCTAATACATAGGATAAGACATTCAAGCATCCTGGGCACTCAGTAATGGATATATCACACCGAACCGGGTAAAACAATCACTAATGATGGATAATGGCCAAGTCACACATTAGCGTTTTTAGCCAATATATCTTGGATGCAGAAGCACACGCAGGGAGACACTTGGCAGACGCTACGTCGAGCGCAAGAATCCAACGTTTTTCAAACGTTTTCATTGGGTGTTTCTGCGAACACGAAAAGTAATTTAAACTTCATATGTAAAGTTTAGAATTTCTAGGTAAAAAGGTAAATGTACGAAGGCAACACACTCAGCTGATACTAACATGACTTGCGTTGAGCACAGCGCGAACGAATTAAAAGTCTTTCAAGCGTATCGTCATTACATATAATAAATTTCAGCGCACAGAGAACGTAATTTAGATTTCATATGTCAAGTTTGGAATCCCTCCACAGGTACGAACGTACGAGTACGCACGAGACACACTAGGCTAGTGCTAAAATGTGTATACTTCTAGAGCGCAATAAAGGCAAATGAATTCAATGTCATTCAAGCGTCTTCACCGCGTTTTCGGCAAACTGGGAAAGTATTACAGATTTCGTTCCTTAGATCATAATACTTCGATATAGAAAATGGTATTCCACAGAGAAGACACTTGGCTAACGCTAGCATGTGCGTTCGTCGAGCGCAAGGTATTCGAGTGTTATTAATGTATGTAATAAGTTCATGCGCAGAAATAACGTACATGTAACCTAGATAAACCATAACGTGAGCATATCACTATAGAGGGAAGACGATTGGTCGACATTGAAGGTATTTGGTTACAACTCGATGCATACACACATTGACGGTCGTCCGATCAACATCCTTTCTCTGTATTTTTGCGTTCACAGATCCTTTTTCAAATTTCGTGAACGCTGACCGTACATTGGCTTTTACCAAAAATATGTAACTGAACCTCATGCATTTACTTCATGAAATGGGGAAAGTTTAATGAAAGCCGACAAGTGCATTATAATAATCCTCATGACTATATTAATGGCACATTAATGGAAATTCACTCAGTATAATGATGACGGTCTTGATTTATATTTGTCTCATAATGCTGCGAGCGCGAATTATGATATCAATTGAGCTAAAATGACAGCGCTGGGTATGATATTATCAGTCATGTAAGTATGTTCTATAATGCAAATAACGAATGCTTGATAGTGCAATAGTATAGAAATATACAATGACTCTCGAGGTTCCGGTTAAAACTATTCGCACGAATGAGCATATCAGTACCATACTCCCGAGGGCCAACGGCGCGAGGGAGAATGTTACTATCTGATGCTCATGAGTGCGAATGGCAAACGGCTTTTTTTTTTTTAGCAAATCTATTCATTTTTCTTGCCTGTACACTGTCAATGCAACGATCTTAGTGTAAGGGATATAACAAAAACTTATATGATGGGAGTCAAATTGTTACTTTTTTATTCAATTCAATTAAATTCAAATGCGTTTATTCAATTTCGTTAAAATACAACACATGAACCAAATAAGTTTTTGTTCACGAGGAGTCCAAATATGACCGAATTGTTTATTTTTTAAACTTGCAAAAGCATGAGCATCCATTATTTTATAAATATATCATACTGTTCACTATCATACATACTTAGAAATAAATGAGCGACATTGCACATAGTTGCAAACAGACGCACCATTGTGAGCATCTTTTTTTTAAGAGCAATATTGCAATTGTTTGATGAAAATCGTGAGTGTTCAGGGGATTCGAATCCGTGCCATTCAGGATGAGAGTTTGGTTGGTTCTACTTCATAGGACGATTACGATTTTAAAGATATCAAACATTACTCCATACTTTAATTGTCATTATTTCACTTATCATACCTTCTTGTTTTATAATCTGGAGATAGTCAACCTTTTTCAACTGAAAGTCTTCAATTTTACATGATTATAATTGATTGTCTTGAATGTCTGTAGAATATTGAATTTCGATAAATTTACATTACACACTTTATTCCACCACAAAATCATGCCAGGTTTCCTCAAAACATTTTCATTTCATCCACTCTCAAATCAAAACACACACTTTCTTCCAACAATCCAAACGTGGAGAGCAAACATAATTTGAGTTTCGATACAATATCCGTAGAATGCCGTTACTGCATGGGTATTCCTTTACATAAAGCCCGACTCACACCTTTGCGTTTGTAGCCTGCGTCGGCCAGCATTTTTGGAATTAAAAAAAACGCTCCCTTGACGCGCAAAGATGCAGGTCATACGGTGGACCGACGCTCGACGTACGCTCGTTAAGCGCAAGCCGAACATCAGTCCACCGTATAATCAGCGTATGATGTGCGTCTAGGGAGCGTTTTTTATTTTCAAAATTGCTCGGCCGATGCAGGCTAAAAACGCAAAGGTGTGATTCGCTCTTTACTTGATGAAAATTCCATTTCCACGGCTGCGGCGCTCTGGTTATAGAATATGGGTTATATGAAGAGTGGTGTTGTGTTTCCGAATATTTGCGATTGGAAATGAATCCGAGACGGCGGCGTTCTCGAATTGGAATTTTCCTTCCCCACTTTTGACAAGTGGGACAGATCAACAATGTGTTCAGACGTTACAACTTGATATTATATAGAGCTTACTCAAATGGTATATACCCTGAGAGAAATGTGTCTGAAAAATGAAAGGGATGGATAAGTAACGGTCATGATGCCAAAATTGAAACGAGCTGACGTATTCACAAATTGCTTTTCATGCGGAGATATAATAAGCTGATAAGGGGAAGGTTTTCGCAAGTAATATGGCCCATTTTAGTTTGGAAATCAACCGTTAGTCCTACGGAGCGAAAGATGAATTAACCGGTGGCCAACAGGGAACGAAGTGAATGGAGTGTCCGGTGGTATTGTGTGTGGAGTGTGAAATCGCATTCATTCTGCACGTGGGGCGATGTGCTGGAAACGGAGATGTCCTCTGAGGAGTAGAGCTTGTGAATTGTGGACTCCTCAAAACAAATCAATTTGTAGATGACATTTGCATCTATCCTATAAAAACATACATTGAAATGAGAAGGTGGCCAATAACGAGTGAAATGAAAGGGGGGAAAAGGAAGAAAAAACAACATTTTGATGAAGAAAACATGAAATGATGAAAAAAAAGCAACGAACGGAAGAGGAAGATACAAAAGAATACGAGAGTGGGTTGCGATTGGAAATGAATCTGAGACGGCATTCTAGAATTTGAATTTTCTTCCCCACTTTTGACAAGTGGGACAGATCAACAATGTGTTCAGACACTAAAGATTGGTATGTTATAGCAAGAAGCTCCTAGATTATAGATCTGTACACATGTGTACGAAAACAGTAGTAGCTAAATGTTGAAAGAAATGCGTTTGAACGTTAAAGACATTGCCATGCATTATGATTTTGATATTTAAAAATTATCAAATCAAGCAGTCTGACCTATTTGATTACATTCGTATTGATGAATAAAAATAGAATGCAACAGAGATGGACGTTTGACAGAGAATATAAGGATAACTATGGAAATTGAATAAAGTGGACCACTTTTGCTTTATTCTTGCACAGGCGTGATTGCCCTATAAGTCACAGAATGTATATTGGATACAAAATGAAGAAACAATAGGCGAGTTTACTAACAGATGCACAGTTTATGCATACTATGTACACTATAAGGCTGTCATTAACAATTTGAAAGCTTGACCGAGGTTTGCCTGACATAGCAACAAGTAATGGATGCAAACTGGTTTCCAAATAAGTTAGAAATTAAAAAAAAAAAAAATATATATATTTTTATATTTTCACAAGCTCTGTTTCTCAGTCGATCTTTCAGTTTACAGGTATATATGTATATACATATACCTGGAAACGGAGAGGTCCATTGAGAAGCAGAGCTTGTGAATTATGAACCCCTCAAAACAAATATATATTCATAACTATGCATATATTTTTTTAATGTAATAAATGAGGAGGTAGCCAGTAACGAGGGAGGAGAAAGGAAAGAGAGAGCAAAAAACAACAACAATCGTTTGGTGGTAAAAATGAAATAACCTGTGAAAGCATGGTGAACGGAAGACGAAGACACAAAGGAATGCGAAAGTAGGTTACATGTGTGGAAATGGACAGATATCATTTCGTATTTATACACAAGGTTTCTATCCTCCTGTATTTCTACTAATGTATATTTCCCACCATTACTTTTCAAAATGTGCTAACGAAACCGAGTGTTCGATTTTTTTCTTCTTCCAATGCACACCAAAAACATCACCATGCAAAATTGCCTTTCATTGGGCTTGTCTGGAATGGCAAAATTTACTTTATTTAGAAAGCACTTCAAGCATTGTGTTCTATCGTCTGTATATAGTTGGAAACATATAATGTTGCTATTTGACCCTGTAGAGAAATATGAAGGCATGACTTTGAACAGTCAACCTGTACTGCCGATTCTTTTTTGTTGTTGAGANCACGGCTGCGGCGCTCTGGTTATAGAATATGGGTTATATGAAGAGTGGTGTTGTGTTTCCGAATATTTGCGATTGGAAATGAATCCGAGACGGCGGCGTTCTCGAATTGGAATTTTCCTTCCCCACTTTTGACAAGTGGGACAGATCAACAATGTGTTCAGACGTTACAACTTGATATTATATAGAGCTTACTCAAATGGTATATACCCTGAGAGAAATGTGTCTGAAAAATGAAAGGGATGGATAAGTAACGGTCATGATGCCAAAATTGAAACGAGCTGACGTATTCACAAATTGCTTTTCATGCGGAGATATAATAAGCTGATAAGGGGAAGGTTTTCGCAAGTAATATGGCCCATTTTAGTTTGGAAATCAACCGTTAGTCCTACGGAGCGAAAGATGAATTAACCGGTGGCCAACAGGGAACGAAGTGAATGGAGTGTCCGGTGGTATTGTGTGTGGAGTGTGAAATCGCATTCATTCTGCACGTGGGGCGATGTGCTGGAAACGGAGATGTCCTCTGAGGAGTAGAGCTTGTGAATTGTGGACTCCTCAAAACAAATCAATTTGTAGATGACATTTGCATCTATCCTATAAAAACATACATTGAAATGAGAAGGTGGCCAATAACGAGTGAAATGAAAGGGGGGAAAAGGAAGAAAAAACAACATTTTGATGAAGAAAACATGAAATGATGAAAAAAAAGCAACGAACGGAAGAGGAAGATACAAAAGAATACGAGAGTGGGTTGCGATTGGAAATGAATCTGAGACGGCATTCTAGAATTTGAATTTTCTTCCCCACTTTTGACAAGTGGGACAGATCAACAATGTGTTCAGACACTAAAGATTGGTATGTTATAGCAAGAAGCTCCTAGATTATAGATCTGTACACATGTGTACGAAAACAGTAGTAGCTAAATGTTGAAAGAAATGCGTTTGAACGTTAAAGACATTGCCATGCATTATGATTTTGATATTTAAAAATTATCAAATCAAGCAGTCTGACCTATTTGATTACATTCGTATTGATGAATAAAAATAGAATGCAACAGAGATGGACGTTTGACAGAGAATATAAGGATAACTATGGAAATTGAATAAAGTGGACCACTTTTGCTTTATTCTTGCACAGGCGTGATTGCCCTATAAGTCACAGAATGTATATTGGATACAAAATGAAGAAACAATAGGCGAGTTTACTAACAGATGCACAGTTTATGCATACTATGTACACTATAAGGCTGTCATTAACAATTTGAAAGCTTGACCGAGGTTTGCCTGACATAGCAACAAGTAATGGATGCAAACTGGTTTCCAAATAAGTTAGAAATTAAAAAAAAAAAAAATATATATATTTTTATATTTTCACAAGCTCTGTTTCTCAGTGGATCTTTCAGTTTACAGGTATATATGTATATACATATACCTGGAAACGGAGAGGTCCATTGAGAAGCAGAGCTTGTGAACCATGAACCCCTCAAAACAAATATATATTCATAACTATGCATATATTTTTTTAATGTAATAAATGAGGAGGTAGCCAGTAACGAGGGAGGAGAAAGGAAAGAGAGAGCAAAAAACAACAACAATCGTTTGGTGGTAAAAATGAAATAACCTGTGAAAGCATGGTGAACGGAAGACGAAGACACAAAGGAATGCGAAAGTAGGTTACATGTGTGGAAATGGACAGATATCATTTCGTATTTATACACAAGGTTTCTATCCTCCTGTATTTCTACTAATGTATATTTCCCACCATTACTTTTCAAAATGTGCTAACGAAACCGAGTGTTCGATTTTTTTCTTCTTCCAATGCACACCAAAAACATCACCATGCAAAATTGCCTTTCATTGGGCTTGTCTGGAATGGCAAAATTTACTTTATTTAGAAAGCACTTCAAGCATTGTGTTCTATCGTCTGTATATAGTTGGAAACATATAATGTTGCTATTTGACCCTGTAGAGAAATATGAAGGCATGACTTTGAACAGTCAACCTGTACTGCCGATTCTTTTTTGTTGTTGAGAATTGTGTTTCATAACGCTGTGCGTAAATCTACGCACGATTCTAGGAAAGACTGGTGACCCATTCTGAATTGCAACTTAGCGCGAGGGTGATATTTTTTAATACGTCGGAAAGGTCACCAGTCGTTCGTAGAGTCATACGTACCTCTACAAACAGCTTTATGAAAGCTAATCCTGGGTTTTGTTTCATAAATCTGTTCTTGGATCTACGATCTGACGATAGAGTGTACGAACGACTGGTGATACCTTTTTTTGGTGCGATTAAGCGCCAGGAGGCGATTTTTTTTAACGTAACCCTGATCCGTCGAAATTGCCGAAAACGTCATTGAGCGAAGAATATCGTCAGATTGAGATATATGTACACATGCGCGTGGACTTCGCCGCATTTATGGTTAACCACGTCGATAGCCCGGGCCTGTCAGCTGTTGTATTTGTATTCAAGATTTTTTTTCTTTCTTCTACATCTTGCTAATAGCTTGTATCGAATGTAAATATCAAGTGAAACTTAAAAAAATAACTAGCTTACATGGAGCTCAAGACATTAAGAGAAGCAGATCTATTACTTGGGGGGTTTGGGGGTTGCAACATATGCACCCCCTGAATAAAATAACTATAAATCAACCTACACACGTTTGTTTGGGCCCCATGGGGGGGGGGGAGGGGGGCATTTCTATTTCATTTTCTTTATTTGTTGTTATCGTAATTATTTGTTTATTCATATTTATCTAATTTATTTTATGTTCATTCTATTTTATTATTTTTGTTATTTTCTGGGGGTGGGGGGGGGGCGAACAAATGACATTGAGCCCCCCCCCCCAAAAAAAAAACACAGCTTATTTGGAACAATTAAGGGGCATAACGTGGGATGGGAGGACGGAGGACATGCACCCACAGTATGGAGACACCCCCCCCCCCTTTCATATAAAGCCAGAACCGCCCCTCAATGATTTTGTATTGATATTTGCTAGTAGTTGTATATTTAAGTCTAATGAACCATTATAATAATCATTATCATCATCTTCTTTTCATTTTACTTTCTCATTTATTTTGGTATGTACCGCGTATTAATTCGGTGCAGACGCACCGTGAACTAAGGAAGCATCGCGTTGATTTCACTGCATGCACAATAATCATGTCCGAATCTCCGCTAAAAATAAAGCCCCATCTTCCACCTCGATCTCGCCTTGTTCTCTGGCGTCCCTCTAGTCAGGGAGTTGGGATTTTAGTGCAGCTCCGTACACTAGCTGCACTGTGCAAGAAAACCCCGCGACCGACAGTAAACGAAGTCCCAAAACGCATGCGTACGAAGAATCGCTGCTATTCTTTGCTCAAGAGAGATTTTCGGTAATTTCGACGGATCAGGGTTACGGAAAAAAATATCGCCGCCAGCGAATCGCCGCCAGGAGCTACCATTGAGTGTGAGAAAGGATCACCAGTCGTTCGTAGAGTCACACGTATCTCTACGAACAGCTTTATGAAAGACGATCCTAGGTTGTGTTTCATAGAGCTGTGTATGGATCTACGAAATGAATGTACGGACGATTGGTGACCCGTTCTCAAGTGCGACTCAGCGCCAGGGGCTATCATGGAATGTAGGAAACGGTTACCAATCGTTAGTACAGTCGTGCATAGATCTACAAACAGCTTCATGAAACCTAATCCTGGGTTTTGTTTCATAAAGCTGTGTGTGGATCCACGCACGAATGTACGAACGACTGGTGATCATTTCTTCGGTGCGATTCAGCGCCACGAGTTATCATTGAGTGCGAGAAATGATCACCAGTCGTTCGTAGAGTCGTGCGTACATCTACGAATAGCTTTATGAAACCTAATCCTGGGTTTTGTTTCATAAAGCTGTACATGGATCTACAAACGACTGGTGATCCTTTCTTCGGTGCGTTTCAGCACCAGGAGTTATCATTGGATGCGAGAAATGACCACCAGTCGCTCGTACAGTCGTGCGTACCTCTACAAACAGCTTTATGAAAGACGATCCTAGGTTGTGTTTCATAAAGCTGTGCGTTGATCTACGAAATGAATGTACGAACGACTGGTGATCCTTTTTCTCGGTGCGTTTCAGCGCCAGGAGTTATCATGGAATGTAGGAAAGGGTTACCAGTCGTTCATACAGTCATACGTACCTCTACGAACAGCTTTCTGAAGCCTAATCCTGGGTTGTGTTTCATGAAGATGTGCATGGATCCACGAAATGAATGTACGAACGACTGGTGATCCTTTCTTCGGTGCGTTTCAGCGCCAGGAGTTATCATTGGATGCGAGAAATGATTGCCGGTCGTTCGTATAGTCATACGTCTGTACGTACCTCTACAAACAGCTTTTTGAAACTTAATCCTGGGTTTTGTTTCATAAAGCTGTTCGTATAGTCATACGTACATCTACGAACAGCTTTATGAAAGACGATCCTAGGTTGTGTTTCATAAAGCTGTGTGTGGATCCACGCACGAATGTACGAACGACTGGTGATCCTTTCTTCGGTGCGTTTCAACGAAGGGAGTTATCATTGAGTGCGAGAAATGATCGCCAGTCGTTCGTACAATCGTGCGTAGATCTACGAACAGATTTATGAAACACACAACCCTGGGCTTCTTACGAAAGCATAACGATATAGAATATTATTATATTGCAATATATCATTAAACAAAAAGATTAGATAAACCAAGTTGGACTGTAACCATATGAAAATGAAGTGAAAATGTGAATCGAATTTCCTGCTAAAATGCAATGTTAAAAGGCCTAAAGAAAATGCACGATTGCACCTTTTAGCAGTTCAAGTACATGCATACTCCATTACCATTATACATTATTCAATTGATATTGGCATTTGATAAATGTAACCCTTTAATGTTACATTGATGCGTAATGTCATTAAACTTGATTCAATTCAGATCAATTTCGTTTCGGATTCATATTTCTTCGTGAATTGTACATTAAAAGCACTATTCTGGAAAGAAATTAGAAGGTGAGAACACCCTTTTCAGTCATTTGATATTTTCACGTAACGGAAACGTTTAACATGCCATCAAAGTGGTAAGTGTGAAGGAGTGTTTCCACTTCGTCGAGTTTACGTTGCGATATTTGGTGCTTGTTTCATAAAGCTGTTCTTAAGGTACGCACTAGTCTGCGCACGACTGGTAACGCTTTTTCAGTTGCTAACTCACCGACATAGGGGTAACAGAGTGCAGGAAAGTGTCACCAGTCGTGCGTAACTATATGAACAGTTTTATGAAACAATGCTGGGTTTCATGTAAAGCTTTCCGCTGACATCTACGCACGACTCTACGAACGATTGGTGACCCTTTCTCAGGTGAGATTCAGCGCCAGGGGCTGTCATCGATTTTCTTAACACTCAGATTAATAGAAACATCGAGAAAATTGCATCATGCAAGTTTTTTCTAAACGGATGGAATACCAAGTTGGCTCCGAGTCATCATGCAAGTTTTTTCTAAACGGATGGAATACCAAGTTGGCTCCGAGTCATAAGGCCGACTCACAATTTTGCGTTTTAGCGTGCGTCGGCCCAGCGTTTTTAGAAATTAAAAAACGCTCCCTGAACGCACAGCATACGCGGATCAGACGGTGGACTGACGTCCGACTTGCGTTCAAGGAGCGTACGCCCAGCGTCAGTGCACCGCATGACCGGCGTCTTTGTGCGTCAAGGGAGCGTTTTTAATTTCCAAATACGCTGGGACGACGCAGGCTAAAAACGCAAAGGTGTGAATCGGCCTTTTACGGTCGGAGCAGTCTTATGACTGCCGTCTGTCTACAATTTAAAGATAATTCGTCCCTTATATATGGTATAAAGCTGATTAGCGAGTTGAAATTATATTCCTATATGAGTTTTCAGAACAACAGTCAGATTCAATTTGTTAAAATCCCTGTATATAATGCTGCTACGATGTATGTCCTAAATCATATCGTAAGCCGATCGTACGGTTTACGGTTGGCTTAGACCTCGCAAAGCTCTATTACAACTCGCAACCTCAAATTCGGCGAAGTGGAAACACTGCTTTAGAAATCTTGATCCCAAACACCCATTATTATATACACTAATGGGCGCCCAGAATCGGTTCCATGTATCACTTTGCCTTTTGACCCGAATATAAGGCCCCGAAAATAGCGCTAAAAGGCAAATTCACCATTTAGCTTTTAATATAACCTGATTATCTCGTTGCACTCTATGAGCTAAAGGACATTTTAACTGGTCTTTTTATAAGGATGTTATATAAATGTAAAGATGTTATATAAAGGTATTAAAGATGCCGCCTTTGATTTTTGACAACTATTTTTCGGAGGACGGTCAATGATCAAATACGATTTCGCAAGTTTCAAGAATGGAACAAATTTTCATTTATGAGTAGGTGTTAAAATAAAGTGCAGAAGTGGTTGCCGCAGCCGGGTACGGTTACTATGGAAACGTATCAATATGAACAAAAAATAAGGAAAGTTTGGAGATTAAAACCAGCGAAGAAAAAAGAGAAATCTAGAAGGAAAGAAAGAAATTACAACATGAATTTACGAAATGAGATGGGGAAAGGAAAAAATGGACTTTGGGGAATTACGAAAGAAAAGAAATCGGGTGAAATTCGACGGACAGCATGCAGATAACGGAAAATGATCATGATGAAAATTTAAAGAAAGTCATGACTCTGATTTTCAATACGTCAAACCAAAGCAACCATGTAGTACAGTTGGACACGCATTGAATGACATATGGAAACGAATTGAGAACGTAAAGGCTGAGTCACACCTTTCCATGTTTAGCCTGCGTCGGTCCAGCGTGTTTTGAAAATTAAAAACGCTCCCCGAGCGCACAGTATACGCTGGTCAGACATGGACTGACGTTCGGCAATTTGACTAGATAGATAGATAGATAGACAGATAGATAGACAGATAGATAGATAGATAGATAGACAGATAGATAGATAGATAGATAGATAGATGAATAGATAGATAGATAGATCGATATATATTTTGATAAATTTGATAGATAAATTTGATTCCAACACGGTAAAAAAAATCAAACAGATACAGAGTCTGGTTTACGTTGGGGCCGTGCCATTATCCGTGCCATTAGCAGTCCATCGTATGACATGTGTCTTTGTGCGTCTATACGGAGCGATATTAACAGTAAAAAGAACGCTGGCCCAAGCAGGCTAAAAAGGCAAAGGTGTGAGTCGGCCCCGAACGAGGTAGTTGGACTCAGAAAACTGGGTTAACTATGATAGGCTCTATCGTCTTCCCGCCAAAAGTGCGATTCAACGACAGCAAAAGGCCCTGCCACTGACCTATACAAAAAAAGCCCTGCACAAAATTTATATTCATACTCCTGTGCGTGTTACGCACGACTTTCAGAAAGACTGGAGTACCATAACGAGTGTAATACGCGCACGATTCTTGATCATTCAGCAAAAGAACTGATACCAGTCGTGCGTAAAGTCGTTCTTAAAATCTTTCGTAACTTGGTGAAACACCGCACTGTAAATAGAGAGTGGCAACTTTAGAGCATATAAAAGATGATGTAACGTTAAAGGTATAGATTAGAAATGGTCGGGATGCAGAAATTGAGGTGAAACGAGCTGATGTATTCACACATTGCTTTACAATCATGAATATAAGTGTTTACGAAATTAGACACAACAAAATGCCACACGCATTCTGGCTTATTTTAAGTCAGCCGCTACTCTTTACTAGAATTAACCGCCAGCCGACACGGGGCAAACTGAATGGAGTGTCCTGTGGTATTGTGTGTGGAGAGTGAATTTCACATCCATTTTGCACGTGAGGCGATGTACTGTTGAAGAGATGGACGACGCGTGTCGTCATCTTTAATGTCGTTTTGTAAGTGTTATTTTTGACATGGAATCAAATTGAAAACATTGAACGATGTAGATAGAATTCGAAAGCTGTGTTAACTATAATAGGCTCTATCATCTTCCCACCAAAAGTGTGAGCGGACGACAACACACAAAAAACAACTGCCATGCATTGACCTGTGCATAGAAAACCCAGCACGCACAATTTATGGTTACACTCCTAAATAATACATAGTGGCGCCTTTACATAGCAAAGAATTTTGGGCAAATAGTCAATCCGACCAACTAACTATTAGGCAATGTTCCCTTTTCTGATACTTAAATATTCATGCTCTACAGTGATTGATATATTTTCAACTACCCCACTAATTGAGCAATATCTTTCCAAACAGTTAGTGAATAGGACAATTTGCAATTTTGCTCAACAAATGAGGAAAGAAATTGCCCAATTAGTTGGTTGGGTTGACTTTTTGCTCAACACCTTTTGTGTATCAAAGATGATTAAATATTTACATTGTTGAATGCCCTCACATGTCAAATCAATAACTATGGTTGTTGTTGTGAAGAGACACTTAATACTACAAAAATCTTTCCATATGAGAAAATCTGAATATTTGATATCAAATTTGCTCACAACTTTCTGTTAATTCAGCCTCACTCGTAACATTTCCCGAATTTGGAAAAACTATCGGATTGGGCACATTTTGATTGAACATTGAAAGGGGAAAGTTTCCTGCGTTGATTAATGTTTGTAGTGAATGTAGACGTAACACACCTTTCGGCCAGATATGTTTGCTTTACAAATCGTGTTCACGTCATGCATGTAAAATGCAGCAGATTTTTAGTTTCCAGTCTTAAAGTATCATCGTTCTCAAATCCATTGTCGAGTTTCGAGTCACATTCTCAAGTTTCATGTCATATTTCTAAGGTTAAGTTAGTCATATTTCCCCATTTTTAGTTAGTTTCCAAGTTTCAATTCACAATTCGAGTTACATTTCGAAGTTTTGGGTCACATTCTATAGTTTCGAATCACATTTCGAGTTTCGAGTCGAGTAATTTGAAGCTCTAAATTGAATTTTCGAATTTCAAGTCACATTTTCAACTTTAAGTTGACTGCGTTGATTAATGTTTGCAGTAACTGTGGACGTCACACACCTTGCGTACAAGGCCTCTATGTTTGCTCTATAAATCTTGATCAAGCCATGCGTGTATAAGAATGCAGCAGTGTGAAGGAATATTAGAAATTGAAGAAATATAGAAACATTCAGTTCAAGTTTTCTCCGTCTTCCAAAATCATTTGAAATTCATCATGCCAAATAAAATACTATTTTTCTTGGATCTTTTATTTTTGAGATACTGCTTTTTTCAGTTCAGGGTTATATTTCATGTTTCAAGCAAAATTTTCGAGTTTTTAGTTTCAAATTATTCTTTCAAGTTTCCCGACACATTGTCCGAGTTTCAAGTAACATTTTCCATTTTTAAGTCACATTTTCGAGTTTCGCGGCACATTTTCAAAGTTTTGAGTCACGTTTCGAAGTTTTGTTTCACTTTTCCAAGTTTCGAGTAATATAGGATTTTCCGGCCAAATTCACGCCATTTTCGTTCGAATTGATACTTATGCCGTTTAAATTAGGGTAGATCGGTTCTGCCGTGTAAACTGTGATTCAATTTTTATATTTTTTCATTCGACTAGCTATGTTTGTCACATGTATGTGAGTTATTTTCATTCAATTAAAAAACGAGCCAGTTAGCATTCAAAATAGACAGTGATTATTGAAGCGTCATTTCTAGTATTTGGAATTAGCGATTAGCATACTTTTTCTGAAAGGTATCATTCAATTTAAGAGAGCAGCTTGATAATGCAAGGGAATACAGGAGAAGTAATCAAGATGGGTATATTATGAATACATAGAGGAGTCATAAGTGTACATTCTGTACAGCTTTTGAATAACATATTGAATAATTACATTTACAAAATGTTCACAATTGAATTACCGTTCACTATTCGTTACACAGTCGCATTGTGTATTCCTTTCATT
>BQKZ01008964.1:0-24449 GCA_036244855.1 Temnopleurus reevesii
TTGAATCTATGACAGTCGATGTTTAATTTACCAGCACGTATGGTACTCATATTATTTAAAACTGTCTCGGAATGAAAACCTGAATAGTTTTCTACATTATTAGAGCATGGGAAAAGAGAGCAGTTAACATAACAATTATTCATTGTGAATGAAGGTTTGGCGCTTTTGGCTACCCGTACTTAAACCACAGATTTAGACCAGGGTTAACTTAAACCTCGCTATCGGAATACCGGCCATAATGAATTATTGTAATGCAAAACATTGGCTGTACGTGTATGCACAATTTCTTTTAACATGAGCATGTATTGCTTTGAGAAACTTTACCATTTTATGCAAACTAGAGGTTGGTACATACATGTATGTATGAACACAAGAATGATCTACTTTTGAAAATATTATTTGATAGATATAAATTCTTGCTGGTTTGCTTGTGTGAGTAAAATCATCATACTTGACCCATTCATTTTGACCTTCCTCTCTTTTCTATATTACTAGTTTTGAACATTTAAAACTAGTATGACAAAAGCAACCAGAGTTTCAGAAATTTTCACTTTTTCACACACACAAGTATATAGCTTGATATTATTTTGTATTACGTGTGTAGTGTTATTTCAAATCGCTTTTGCTTTTCCACCTCAGACGATATTGTTTTCTTTCTCTTTTTTAGTTAGACATTATCTTTTTTTTTTTTTGTGAGCAATCATTGCTTTTCAAACATTCAATGAGGAAGGTACATGTACATGTACCATTGTTATCATGCAATTACAAGTGATTATTACTCATAAATGTTAATAATGATATGTGGATAATTATCAGATGTTAGTCTCAAATTCATTGCATCTTTCATACTAAAGTTAAACAGGTAGTATCATGTAGCTTATGACTCTCATAGATTTTATGTGTAGCAATTACCCCCAACTATGTACCGTCACTCCACTCTATTAACTGTGTTTGTTCTTTGTTGCTCAGTATAATTGCAGATTATTTTTCTTTTCAAATGAAGTGTTAGTAATTACATATGGTACAGTATCTATCAGGATCAGGAGTGAGAATGTGTACATCTCCTTGTAAATGTAGGAGAAAAATGATATACATATACACATGATGCACACATTGCTCTCTTCAATTTCTTTGTGTTGGTCAAATATTTTGGACATGGCAGATATGTTGAAGCAGAAACTATTGTTAATAATCCAAATTTAAAAATATTATATGTTTGAGTAAAAGATAGTGATGGCAACCAAAATGAGTAGTATGTACATGCCCATTATATTTTAAAGAGTTATTTTAAACAATATTATTCTACATTACGAGATGCCAATATTTTATTTTTTTGTAAGAGAAATGCCTCATAATAACAGTTCGTTTTAAATCTTTTCAATATACATTGTATGACCTGTGCTGTTGACATTGAAATTCCTGATTTGACCCTGTTTGGCTGCAAATATTGCACATCGTTTACTTACTTTATTTGCCAATATATTTTGCAATATTTCCTAACATTGGTTTTCTCCCTGGACATTGATGCAATAGCTATTATGTATTGCTGTGACACTTTTGAAAACTTTTTGAAGAGTTTCCTTACTTTTTTAAAATTCAAATGTTCATGTAAGGTTCGCTCAGTCTTCTGTCCGATAAGTACTATTAAAAGCTGAAATGTTTGCTTGAGTTTTATTTTCACTCATTATATAATAATACCCATTGACTTGTGTAGAATAATATCTTTATCTGTGAAAAAAGCAAGTTGCGACATGTTATTTCTGAAAAAGGTCTGAATTTCAGTGAATTTGTTAAACTTTATGTATGCTAAAACATTGGGTTTTATAGTACACGCATCAGGCCCGACAGACATTTAACTCATCTCAACTGAAATGTGAAAAATGGATTGCTATAGGACTGTTAAAGTGGAATGAGTTTACCAGATAGGAAATGTAAAAATGTGACATTGATGATGAGTCGAGGTCTAACACTTAGCTCCCCTTTTTTTTCATGCAGGTATGTGAGAGGTATTACATTTGGAAGGACTATCACAGATGTTAGGAGTAGTGCCATGTTGCAGACAGTCGACAAACACAAGTTTAATCTTGGTTGTTGCACTTGGGCTTGACCTCTCACAAGCCCAATACTCGCTTGCCGCAGTCCTGTAGCTGTAATGAGACTGGGATTATTCGAAGCGAGCAGTTGATATAACTCTGTTTGCAATGGACATTGGAATGGCTCGCGAGGGGAACCGGGTGGATGGAGCCAAGATCCTTGATGCCGCAAATGACTTGCTTCTCTACCGCCGGCACGAGGAGGTGTTGAAGGTTTGCAGACTAGGGCTGGATCGTAACCAGGAGATAGTGTTCCCTCGGCTCAGAGAGAGTCAACCAAGAAGGGAAGGGGATAATGCAGATGTACAAAATGGACTCTCAGATAGAAATGACCAGACTCTCAAACAGATGCACAAAGATGAGATGAGGTAATGCTATGGGCCTTGTTCATTGTTGTAATGTTTATCATAGATGCAAAATTATTTATGATCATGAGCGCAATTTCATTAGAAAGGAGAAAATATTTAAAGGGGAATTACACCCAGACAATAATGTACTGTCAGTAAATGAAGAAAAATCAGATGAAAAAACTTTGTAAATTTGAGCAAAATTGGACAATACGTTCAAAAGTTATAAAATTTCAAAGTTATCATTGCCACGTGTGCTGGGCATCCTTGAATTGGCATGCGTATAGCTAATTAGCATAATCTGTGATGTCATACATGGAGAACTCCTCATTCACTTTGTATATAAATTTATTGAAAATGAATCAAAATCATATTTCAAATGAGGAATCAACACTGTTCTTTCTGGAATGCTTGCAGAATTGATGTGGCTATAATATATTTAACAACTTTTCTGGAAAAAGATGAAAATGTGAAATTTTGTGTACAAAGTGAATGGAGAGTTCTCCATGTTGGCAGCCATTTTGTGCCTGTACATTTGCCAATTTAAGGAGCCCATTAGGGGTGTAAATTAAAACTTTGAAAATTCACAACTTTTGAATGGATTATCCGATTTTGCTCAACTTTTCACAGTTTGTTCATCTTATTTTTCTTCCTTTAATGATATCAATTTAATGTCTGGGTGTAGTTCCCCTTTAAGAATGCAGTAGGGTAAGCCTTAATTTTTTGAACTCACAGGGAGAAGGAATATCGAGCTACTTATTGGGGTGATTTACTTAACTTGGATGTCTTATCTTGGAGCAGATATGTTGAATCTTGCAAATTTGGAATTTGGCAATAGTTCCAAAGACTGTGTTTAGGCATTTCTGAAATACTGGATCCAACTTGTTTTCAATTAGAATGTTGAATATTATAAAGTAAATTTGAAAAATTGAGGATAAATCATTATCACATTTTATTAACGAATACAAGAAATTAGAGAAAGATAGTGGCCAAGAACCCAGGCGACAATCTTTTATAATTCCAGGTGATGTTTGCAATCAAAATCCATTAAAAGTACTTCTGACTTGTTTTCTGTGAACACTGCAGGGAGTATCTGGAATCAATGTGTGTAGTCGCCATGCAAGCTTACGCAGAGTTGGATAAATGGGACCAGGCTTTACCATTTCTCTTATCATGCTATGGAGACATCTCTAAGCTTCCTCCTAGAATAGTACTGATGTGGTGAGTTCTAAATGTTACTTCCAACCAAATACCTTAAAGTTGAGCCGGAATTACTTGCTGTTCTTGGTTTTTCGTTTTAAAAAGAATGATCTGTGAATTTTCAGAGCTTTGTACATTGTGGTTGAAATGTTCTTATAATATTTTATGGTATGTCATTTGCAAATTGATTGGAAGTGAAAGTTACTGGGTTTACAACCAGTTTTCATCAAAGTGCTTTCGTAATTTGAAGGAATTCTTATAGAATAGACATTTTACACTTCAAGAAAGGGTAACATGCTCATTCAAAAAGATGCTTCACAATAAATAAAGTTATTGGAATTGTCTGTGTAGTATTGTACAGTTTTAAGAATTAACTGTTTTGAGCAATTTTTGTAAATATTTCAGTGGAGACACACCTATTTCATAATGCAATTTATTTTGCTGAAATGTATTCAAGTGCATGAACTCATACTTTTGCAGGTCATGTTTTAAGTTTGTTGAACGAAAAGTTTTAGGGTAAGTGACAAGCCCAGATTTTCATAAAGGCTCACTGAACATTGTACAATTTTCATTTTCTGCTTTTGGAAAGAAATCATTTTAATCCTGCACTCACTCACACCTTCCTCTCTTCCCTCCCCAGTATATTATTATTCAGCAAGGTGCGGAACTTTGGCGAGGCGGAGTCCTTCTCGTCCCAGTGGCTGAAGAGCCAAAATGGCTGGTCCATCAACCAGTACTGCACCGTGCTGGAGATGTACATCAAGAGAGTATATCTATCACAGGGCCAGTGGAAAGCTGCAAGGGAGTACGTCGAGACCAACACGGTGCTCAGTCCTGAGAGGAAGATGAAGTACTTGAAATACTTGTCAGAGCTGCAGCAGCAAACGGAAGGCGGTTCAACGAATTGCAAAAATGGTGCTAAGCATTCACAGCCTGGTAAGTCAAAATACAGGCCCCTGTCATTTTGAGCACAGAGGACAAAGGTAAAAACTTCCATTCAAGCAATTACAATAGTTAGATCTTTACCCATGAAATTTTCTTCCCTCTTGTTCAGTTGAGAAATAGCAAACATGTATTGCACCTGTTAAGTTAATAAACAGGGAGGTTTCTTTCTTTTTGTGTTCATGAAGTTTCTGTGAAGGCTTGAATGAACTTGTCCAGTTTGTCCCATTCCTTTGTTGCTTCTGGCCACAGTGCATTTAAGCCTCCATAACATTAAAGATGAAATCAAACTTACGATAAATATTAATCGTAACTCTATAGCAAAACATGTATAATTAAGATACAATCCTCCCTATCGCATATAGCCGATATCACCCGATATCACCTTGTGATATCGATATCACGCACTTTGGCTTTGGCACACTCACTTCCGGGATAAAGCACGGGCCATCTTGATTTCACTGTATACTATCTACGAAATTTCAATCTATGATCGTCCCCGAATAATTTTAATACATCTTCTCTGCGGTCAAACATGGATAGACCCGATGACGAATTTCAACGAATGTCTGTGTCTCAATTATTAAAAGGACTTGCTAGCTCTGAGAAATGTTCCTACCACTGGAAAACGAAAGAATGAACTAAAAACTGTCGCGCCAATTTATGCATAAATAACCTGCACATTGTAACCTGCACACCAATCATACAGTATGGTACTAGTAGTGAATCTGTCGGACATAAATACAAAAAAAATAATGACAGAATAATTAATTGGTATGACACTTACGACCAAAAGTTTCTTCTCTCTTCCGTTTATTCTGGCGACTTTGGGTGGCAATGACTATTTCATCACCAACATCTGGCACGGGAACGCCACCTTTAACATCAGTTGACCCGGCGTCAGGCTTGTCAGTGTCCTGTTGGCCAATTTCAACGCTGACAAGTAGACGACTCGGAAGCCACAATGCCTCCAGAACGTTCCGGCTGGGCAATGATTGCAACCCGGCGTAGACCCCCCGGCGGTCGATTGGAGCACTCCTTTCCCTTCTTGTTTCATCCTGTCCAAAATTGTTCCAATAGAAATACCTCGGATGGGTATTTGCATTGCCATCCGGTAATGTATCACTCTTGGAAAAATGTCTTGAACAAATCCTGGAGGTTGAACTCAGTTTGAAATGACCTTTTCTTCGAAGGAAATTTTTCCATACTCGACGCTGTTACGGGTTAGTTGGAAACTTCACCCAAGTCACGGATCTCATCCATGGGTATTTAGCGTAATTCCTTCGTTTTGCGTCGAAAGCCCAGAATTGGGCTGCTTCGCAAAAGAAACCCATATAACAAATAAATGCAGATACGAAAGAAAATATTTAAAATGATGCTTTTATTCGCAAAAATCGATGACAAAATATGACACTTCAAACCGCTGACGAAGTTTACCATAAGAGCAATACACTTTTGAAAACGTGCGAATGCTAACGGAAGTACCTTTGCCAAGAATCTGAGCCAAAATAACCAGTGCGCCGCAGGCATTCAGATTCGGAGAGCTATATGCAATAGGAAGAATGAATTATTTACTAATGATATCTCTTTTATGTTACAGGTCCCTGATCTGTATTACCTTATAGAAAAGGACATATCTTGTCTGACAATGCGTTTGTCAGTCACTTAAAACAAAATTCCTTTAAATGCTTAGAAATGAATTTTACGACTTCTTCATTAGCGTTTGATTTGCTATGTTTAACAGACTTCCAAATATACTTATTGTGAACTGATTAGAATTTTCTTCTACAATTTCATTTTGAATTATCTGCTGTAGGAAACATATTGCTGACCTTGTTCCAGAAGCTTCGCTCCTTCTTCACATCACGCTTGAGTCCGACAGCATCCAATGGGTTACATCGGATACAAAACCTTGCCATCATCAGTGTCTTCCTATACCTGCTTGTATTTAGATCAAACACAAGTAAGACCTAGTGACTATCGTGCATAAATTTTATTCATTCTGGGAATTTATTCATTAGAAGCTGTCATATTCAATCCCACAGCCTGTACAATTGGGCAATGTTTTGTGAAAGCCATCGCAAGCAACACTTTTTGAACATCCAAACAAGATCATTGATACAGAGAAATGCACTTTCCATGGTGTAGACCATGGTAAATGATGAACTTGCCAGATCAGTTAGAAAATTTTGCTTGTGAAGTTGTAAATGATGCTTAAATACAGCATTGTGTTTCAATGTGCAAGAAGGTGAGCTCTGAAAAGGGCACCAGCATTTAGATGGGAAATTCTAACATGATATAAACTATTTCTGAAAAGTTAACTAGAACGCAGACGATAGATCCGCACACCGTGTATTCAACTGTGCAGACACAACCATGACAAGCCGGTACCGAATTCAATAGTATTACAAAGGAGCAGTGAAATTGCGTTTGACTTAACTTTTCGAAAATACTCTATATCGTGTTTTCTATGCTTTGTTCTGGTAGAGGTGTTAGGGATCTGTCTAGGAAATAGTGAGGGTCTTGCCCTTTTAAACAAAACAAAAAATTACCAGATATTGCTAATCTGCTCTTTCTTGCAGTTTGAAGGAGTTTCTACAAAGATGTAAATGATATGTAAAGAACTTTTCTCAATCTTTGAAAACAACTATTTTATGTATGTATTTTTTAGATATCTTTATTGTCCATATATATTAGGAGGGTTTCACATTTCCTGTTAGGGAAATGTCAGGGAATTTGACTTTTTTTAAATTTGCAAAAAAGGGAATTTGACGCTATTCATTTGCTAATTGAGGATGCATCAAAATAGGTTAAAAAGAGTGAATTATTTTGAGAAAGTTATTATGGAATTTTGAAAAGTCAACAGGGAAAAATAGGTGAACAATCAGGGAATTTCGTTACCATGTAGTGTGAAACCTAATTGATGTACAAGAATAAAGAAGGCTTAGTAATATAAAAGTAGATCGACCGAGTTATATCATTTTTTTTTAATATGAAGTTGAATATATAACCTTTTGTTAAATTTATGTCATCTATTATATTTTTTTTTTATTTCTTCAGGTATTCCTACCGGTGCTTCCCAAGCCAACGTTGTGTGGAGTAGTTTACTTGGTGTCTGGCGATCACTCTTTGCTCCGTTTCATGTCATGGTCCAACAAGCTTAAGCATCAAATGAGAGCCGCAGTCCTATATCATGGAACTGTCACAGAACTTGTTATAAGCCCTCTCAAAGCTTGGATATGATCAAGCTGGAATGCATCTCAGATCGATTATCAGAATGTGTGGAACTGATTATGCGATGACCATTCAGTCCATTTCTGATGAATTCGTAGTCTTAATTTCTGGAGAAAAATCTGGCAACGAGATACATTGGATGAGTAGAGTATGTCTTCAGTGGGGTGACACTCTACTTATGTACTAAAAGGAAACTAGTTTATATGTATACGTACATCATGTGACAGATCCCAGTAAGTTTTCTCATACATCTGTTGCTTTACCACATGAAGGATGACTACGCTGCTTCATATACTTTGTTACAGGTAATGCTTGCCAAGTTTATTGTCTCTCAGCTCACAAATTGCAATAATTTCTGTCGCTAAATAATGTTTGATACTCACTAACAACAGGATTTATAGAACGGGTGTAGATCACACTTCTCAAAAGAGTTGTTTCATCAATTTAGAATTGTCTAAACAGACAGACATTTACTTTTTTCATGTAGAGTTTGTGCAATGCTAACAACTCCGTCTTAACTTGATGTTTAGCTAAGCAATCTCTTCATTAAAATTGACTATCGATGGGAAAATCAACAAATCCTTTTTTTTTTATTTGAATTTGCTGAAGTAGAATAAGCAGTCTTCACACTTTCTACCTGTGTAGAACTTCCAGTGTTACATCAAATATTAAAACATTTGTTTTGGGATGTAACCTATGGACATAATTTAGTTTCAGTCTGGATATTAAACCACCAAAATAATTCTGTGATCAAACAACTAATTACTTTGTATCTCTTTATGTTACCATACAATGACAGCTGAATTATTGGATGATTTTTTTTTACATTCTTGTTTCAAATATTTTTTATGTTGGAAAGAAAACATGCTTTTTTGCCCAGCAACTCTTCATTCTCATTGTTTAATCTTATTTTTCGCGACAAAGCTGTAGGAATAATGAAGGATATATTTTTCTTGTGTAGGTATTTAAGAAAACGAAATGCTCAAATTGTACAAATGTAAATAGTATAGCTAACACATAATGGAATAATATTGAGAGTTTTCTATTTGTAATTAAAAAGACTACATGTATCCTGTCACTTTATAGAATACATTTAATTTGTCTTTGATAGTAAAAACCAGTCTTTCCTTTAAACCCTGTATGTTTGATGAATCTTCCTAGTATTAAGCTCAATAGCTATAGCTGTACAGATTTATTAGTGCTTTGTTGAGTGTTTTTGGACTACAAGTGTAACTAAGGCCTGATTTATAAACAGAGATGCCAATCGGTTTGGGACATACATGGAGTCAGAATTAAAATGTGAATAACGCAACAACCTAACATAGGTGAGAGCATACGTGGCAATAATAGCCATAATCCCAATCAATCATTTGTAATGAAAGCCTTGAATTCTTTGAAAATAAACTTCATGCATTTTCTGGAACGGTTTGCTTCTCCGGCACTGTTTGAATCATCGCACTCACTTCGCATTTGATTATGCACCAATGACTCTTCTGTAAAGTACAATCCAGTCAATTTTCACATGCTATCCCTATCCGAATACAGAACATTTAATGAATAGAACTAAACACAGTCTAATGTGCTACCCAGGAAGTTTCATGTTTGTATTAGTATACAATCATAGATATTACGAATTACTAATCAGTTAAAGCTTTAAAATTGTTTTAAACATAGGATATGTTTTTCCCTCCCCCAAAAAGAAATCTATGGATGTTTAATGGACTACTAAAAATTGGTACCAAGTACATTTATGCATTTTCTTGGTAACGTACAATGAAAAAGTCACTATGAGATCATACATGGTCCTTTTTGGTGAATCTCAGGGAGGTTGTAATCTATTAGCGGACATTATGACGTCTATGTAACAATATTTATGAGGATGTCAGTGACAGTTGAATAATTTTAGTAGATATATAAGTGGGACTAAGATGTCTTTGGTCTTATATACTGGTTAACCTCAAAGTGTGATTCTATTTTCCCCAATGTACTATGACCAGAGTCTGTGAAGAAAGTACTATTGCTACATGTACGAGTAATGAAAGACTGCTATTTTTGTATGAATGGTAAGATATTTATAATAGAAGAATTGAATGTGATATATTGGACAGTCATAGATATTATGAAATCACTATTTTTTGTCTATTGTCTGTATAGAAAGTGGATAAACTCAGCCAATGTTCGCTAGAATTAGCCGCTACTTCAGAAGTTTAGCCTGCATGATGATGTTTGAAATTCATGCTATGTGGATTGTGCTTTAGAGTAAGATATACATTATGCCTGGTGAAAGAAAATTAACGGAAATTAAAACCCGTCCTATTGTGGAGTGTAATATTCGTATGAATGTGTGTCCCACCAACGAAATACCAAAATAGGTGAACAAAATTTTTTTTTTTAGGTGTACAGAGTATTGCATGATGAGCAGAAGGGACAATGGAATCATACAAAGTAAACATCTTCATTCAAGCCTTCACAATTTGTGTAGCTTCCTGAACGCAAGAGAACATAGCTATTCTGCTTATTAATGAACATATGCGACTCCTGTTCAAAATTCTCCACAGAATAAGAGGGAGTAAAACTTTTTTTCATGTGCATCTAGCTTTGGTGAATCATCAATGAAAGTTGTTTACTTTGTCAAAAATCATTTGTCCCTTTTGCCCAAGATGTTGCCATCTTAAATCTCAGCTATTGAAGATGTCATGAAACATGTATTGTTCATGTTCAGTTGATTTACCCATTTTATATAAGATGTAGCTTTATTCTTCTTTTTTTCTTTTGATCATTACTTTTTATGTTTTTTTTCACTTTCATCTTCATCTTTCAGGGTCATGTGTAGCTTATTTGGTATGTCTCCAAAATGAAGAGAAAATATGACTAGCTCACTTTATCACTACCTGTACATGTCCTTGAGCATTTTCCACTTCATGTGTTAGGATAGCATTTTTTTCTTGCCCTAGTACAAAGTTCATTTTCTCAGGATTTCCTGAAATATTTTCCGATGATCGCACCTTGCATTGTGTGCATAGCAGGTGTGTAGATGTGTTGAAGATAGTTGGGAAAGATGTGTCCAGTTAAGGGCTGGGTGAATAGCCATTTCTCTCTCTCTCTCTCCCCCCCCCCCCCCCCCCCCCCCAGCCCCCTATGATACAGTCCTCGTATAATTACCCATAAACTTAGAGGGCGACAAACCCATACAATGCAGAGTTCAATCGAACTTGCATGAACTCAGTTCTGTGGTATGAAGTAGTGAACTCTTGATTTTATGTGCTTTTCACCATCTAAGTTTAGGGTTGGTTGCTGGAGGACTGTATTACATGGAACTTGGAGGGGAGAGAAGCAGTTATTCACTCAGTCCTTAATAACTGGACTAGGATTGATGATATGAAAATTGCTCTGATAATGGTTTCCCTAAACTATACTGGCTGCTTTCCTTCTCTGCAAGCTAGAACTCTTTTTGGTTTGTATGGGTCTACTGGGTAGGCAAAGACATTATATGATTTATGCTGCATTAATCTCTGGTTGGTGAATTTTTTTTCCTGATAGTTCATGTAACAACTATATGTTGAATCTAATCATTATTGAGGATTTTTTAAGGTTTGAATACTCGTGTCCCATTTTCCCATTTTCTCAGTCTTTATTGATGACCTAAATTACATCTGTCAGCTTTACTGATTGCTCTTTTTTAAGCACATTTTGTTTGATTGTATTTTAGTTCTCACAAACAAATTTCAAGGATGCAAAATGTTTCAAGGACGCATTCTCCCTAGTTCCCTTTTTTTGCTTCTGCCAATGCATCAGTTGACTTATCTGTTGAGATTTTAGGGATTTGTTCTGAAACAAAATCCAGAAAAATTACTTACATTTTCTTTGCCATGGCAGGTGTTCCTTATTTACTTTGAAATATCATGGTACGTTTTGCGGTACCTGTGTTAACACTTTTCTGTACAGAGTGTAATATTCATTTCAGCTATTACTGTTATTAACACATGCTGATCATGAAATTTATAGCTCATATGCTGCTTTATTATTCAACTCATCAAGCCAATATTTAGACTGGATTTGTGCAGGCAAATCAAAATATTTGCTACCTGCAATTTTAATTGCAATTAATCACAACTTTCTTGCAATACCCCTTATCAGGTAATTTATTCATTTTTCATTGATATGTGATGTGCACAAGATATATCTTTTGTGTACCCTATATGGCTAGTCATATATTAATACAGTGGAATCTTGTTAGTGGAAGCACAAAATCTTGCAATAGCAAGGTAATACTTTCAGCATCACTTATATTATTGTTTTGAGGCCTGATACATGATAATTAAACTGGTATTTGGACCACAAAATAACAAGCTTCTAGTGGATTAAGTATACACGCAACTTATTAAAAGTTTGCAACATTTTTTTTCAGGATTCTGCATGGTCTCATTAAGTGATTGATTATTAATCAAATATGCCATGCACTGAAAAGTTCTAGTTGAAATTATGGATTGTGAGGTGACTAGCATAGCACTATTTTTTGAGGGGCGCAGCCCCGAAGAAAATAGTCACTATGCCGGTCACCGAAGGATTTATAATTTCATATAGTACTTTGAAAAATGTGCATGCTCTATTTGATTTATATCCTACACAAGTAAACCGAAATAGTAATCAAATTTATATCCTACTTATAATCTGTCGATGAAATGAATTCCTCCAAATCATCTTCTACGAGATTAAATGTTGGTTCATCGTCATTGATTTCTCCACTGGATGCAGCCATTGTTGTTTATGTTTGGACGACCTTTGATCTTGATATTATGGTATGGATAGCTGAATCTCCAGTTATCATAAAAGATGACGTCAGAGTATTAATATATCCAAAAATATTCTGAGAATGACGTCACGCCATATCCAATTCATTTCATAGTGAAAATATTTGTAATCACATGACTGCTCCTTGACCTATGACAATGGATACAATCTTATAAGTAGGATATAAAATTTTATATTCACGTTACTCATACAACTTTTCATGAAGGAGGGAGAATACGGGGATAGAAACCTTTAACTGAAATCATTTAATGTTATTTGAAATTTCATTTGTTGTATTGATTTTATATTTAAAATGTCTGAATTACAATGAGTAGACTCTGAATGTATTAAATGAAAGAATTTAACACACTATGCTACTATTTAGAAGATAGATAGGTATAATTATGTGAATAGAAAGATTTAGGGAGAGAACGTGGAAGAATAGTAGTACTAAGAAACTTTTTCATACAAGGATTTTGGATGGTATGCTATTGGATCTTATCAATAGCTTACCACCTTAATTTTTTTCTGTGAAAGCTTTTTGGTGCCACTAAACTTATATGATTTAAAACCAAGTGCAATATATAGTCTTGCACAACAGTTAGCTCTCGATAAGATACCATTGTGCGCAGAATAATTAATACCTGAATATTGTGTAAATTAGAAAAGGACAAGGAAACATTTGATTTTGAAATAGATTAGATCACTACTAATGAGATAATAACCTAAATATCTATGCACTGTATATGATTTCTATGAAATGTGATACATTGAATTTTATTGCCACTTTTCAATACATTATATGATGATTTCATATTTTATGGTAGCTATCGTAATCTTCATCTTAACTTTGTGTATGTTGTATGCCTGATGATATGTTAATTACTAGTATTCATTTTTATCAATTCAATATTGTTCAGACGCACACTTTTGTTATTTAGTATACTATAAATGGTCAAGATATTCTAACATAAATGATAAAGATGAGTTATATCTCTTCTATTTTGGGGGTTAGGGAGCTAATAAAACTTCTCTCTTTTAGAAGAATCCAATGAGAGGGTTTTTTTCTTCAAATGGAAAAAGGACAAGATCTCAAAAACAAAAATCATGTAAGAAAAGGGGATATTTTTTAGTCTTCCATATGCAAAATAAAATAATCTTGTTTCTTTCTAATAAAATTATAATCAAATAAGCTATAATGGAGTTATATTTCTGACATGTACTCTACATTTTGGAAAGGGTGATGGACATGCAATAGTATATCATGAAAAGACAGGTTGTATTTTTACTGTCTTCATCAACTGTAGATATTTATCAAATATACAATTTTTAAGGAATAAAACTTATTCATACATGCATGGTTATATTATGTTGAGCATTTTACCAAATTGTTTTGATATCTCTCGATATCATCTGATACTTATTTAATATTTTCATCCAATGAATTGAATTATGAATTGAACAAGGTATATATTAATTTGCCTTCACATGTTACTACTGGATGATCATTATTATACATAATGTGCATGGTGCATTCATGTGCATGTGCCTTGATCTTTGTATCTTTTTTTAAAACATTCATCATTATGCTTTACAATATATAGACACTAACTTCTCTTGATATTCAGTCAACGTTGCCCAAGGTGATCTTGCACAAGTCAAATACTGGTAATTGCCCAAGTCAAAGGTCTTTTCATGTACTCTGCTCTAATACATGTATACCGTACTCCATCATTTTTATTCCTAATAATTTGAGTTTTCTCAAAGTTGAACTTCAACTGAGGCAAGGTTGACTTTACGTTGCTCAGCTATGTCCATGAATCATACCATTTCTAAAATCTTGAATTCAATGAAAAAAAAAGAAGAAAATCGGGTAAAACATAATAGCTTTCTTTTTATAAAGTTTTATGAAACAGGGTCATAACATTGTCAGTGGTATGAAATGGCACAAAGACATGGGTCTGTTGCATGAAGCTTTTATAGCTGACAATCATTGAAACAAAGTGCTTGAGAATTAGTACAAATGTCACGTATGTTGATCTACTTGTCGCTAATTCAGGGGTATATTTGTGTTTCTGCAGTAGCCCAGTCTTAATGCCAAATCACTTTACTCACCGAGACGTTAAAAGAAAATTATTTGCATGTTATCAGTCTGCTGTAACGTAGTTATTTGAATGTCTGGATGAAACCACTGCTTGAGGCAGATTTATGCACCAATATCTGGATTCACTAGTGTGATGACATGTCATTATGACAAATGTATTAGTTTGCTATGTAACACTAATTGTATGTTATACTAATTGTATAGATTCACGAAATTTCAACAAAATTAAAACAATGTAAAGTGCTTGAAGTGTATGATTTACATTCTATTTAATTTTTTAAAGGTAATATTTGCTTCTTTATAAAATGGAATTGCTTATCTATTATAATAACTATTTTGCTGAAATTAGGATAGAGCTCCTCTATGGGAAATCTCCCGAATAAGTAACTGCTGCAGCAAAAAGGAAACTCTATTGATAGTTTGCTATCCTAACAATTGGACCCAAATCATTGAATCACTATTTGTCAATTTGTAATGGTTATGAATGGAATATTTTTTATGTTGATGATGCCATATGTATGAATAATTTTGATATGATGATGCAATGTTTATCTATGTATTGATAGTGAAAAACTACCCTCCTGTATAATTAATTTTATATACTAGGCTTGTATACAAAAACTGTTTTATTATCGAATACCCATTTACACTTATCCAGTGTATACCCAGTGTTTGGCCAGTGAATGCTCGGAAAGGATTGTCTGATATGCTACTCAGACTGTTTTGATGTCACTTTTTATTGTCTTGATCTATTGTCTGATGCTGCTAAAAAGTGTCTGATGTGTACCTGGGTCTTCACCTTATAGGGTAATAATGTAGTAGTTTGATAGTCTAATCCCACTCAATTGTCTGTATATTTGTGTGCACCAGCACCATGATAGCATTTAAAGGGGAACCAACCCCTGGAGTTATCGTGCTCTCATTGGTTGAAGAATAATCAGATGAACAAACTGTGAAAATTTGAGCAAAATCGGACAACCCATTCAAAAGTTATGAATTTTCAAATTCAAAGAGATTTGACGATCACTGCTGCTCATGGGAATCCGTGCGCTCGGCTACACCGACTGAATCTGTGACGTCACGTCGGACAACTCCTTTCATTCACTTTGTACATAGAATTTTTTTAATGGATTAATATAGAATTTAGAGGAAGGCTGCAATATCATTCTTCTCAAGATACATGCAGAATCAATACAGAAATGCTATACCCCAACCAAAAATTTGCATTTTGTTGACTTTTCTGAAAAAAGGCGAAAATGTGAAATTTTGTATACAGAGTGAATAAGGAGTAGTCCGACATGACGTCACAGATTCCGTTGAATTTGCCAATCGCATGGATCCCCATGAGCGGTAGTGATCGTCATATCTCTGTGACTTTGGAAATTCATAAATTTTGAATGGCTGGTCCACTTTTGCTCAAATTTTCAGTTTGTTCATCTGATTTTTCTGCATTGAATGACAGCACAATAATTCCAGGGCTTGGTTTCCCTTTAATGTAATCACAACTAGCACAAAACATTTCCTAAATGTGCAGATTTATAAGGTGGAGTGAACATTTGTCAGTATTAAGGGTAAAAGTTGTGATTTGTATCTATATTTTTAACCCATTTCCCCAATGGCAATAGTTTTTGAGCAGCAATGTGTAATTTAGTGTCTCGAGTTTCACAAGCATTTTATACGCAAGCATAGAAATTATCGTGAGACAACTAGTAAACTCTATTTTTCACCATGATGAACCTTTCTATTAAATATTGTACATTTCTGTGAATTGTACAATTGGTGTTATTCTGAGACATTGTCAGTTTTCATCATAATATATTGTTTGTGTGTGGTAATGCTAAATATAATACATGAAACAAGACAAGTACTATTATCATATTCAGTCAAACAGCATGAAAAAAATTTAATTCTTGACATTTCTTCACCATCAAGTTGTCTCAACAATTAATCATTTGGAAATAATACTTCTTTTTCTTTCAATTTCCAAGATTGATCAATTTCTAATAGGTAAAAAGATTAGAAAACTCATTATTGTAGGGTTTTGTCAGATTTTACAATGATTAGACAGTGATTCATATGTACCAATGACGTTATCTTCATTTGCAATTTATTTTATCATTTACACTTTTGTTCAATGAAATATGCATGAATGTATGGCTATTCCTGTTGTATCTGATGCAGTCTTTGTCAGTGGGAAAGCCCCTAAAATGTGTGGCAATGTTATGTGATGGGCAAATGAAATGACCAAGCAAAGATTTATTATGTGTATATACATATTATATGATGCATTGGTGAAATAAAGTGGCCCACTAACTATGAACAAAATTTAGTATTTAGTAATGTATTTTGTGCAATGTATAACACAGATCGTTTAGTAAAATGGACCAAGAGCGGTATTCTTCTGTCTTATCTCCACAAGATACAACACTTGCTAATACAGTCAAACCTCGTTATAATGAGGTCCTTGGGACCAGAGAAAATATCTTTTTATATCGAAAATATGTTATATCAGAGCCAAAATACAATAAAATACAAAGAGATAGGACCAGGAAATCTAATTTCTTAAAACAAGATCTAGTATATCATTGCTCTTTATAACAAGGTTGGACTGTACTGTCATAAATTGGTATTTTGATAATTCTCTTTTCCCCATCTGATCTGGCCTATCTTTCTCAGACAACCAATCAAAATCAATGTTTCCCTTCTGAAGCCATTCCACCTTGATAGCCCTTGCACAAAGAAGTATCACGCTCAAGCACTTTGTGTGGGTTTAATTTGAGCACATTTACAAAAGATTCATCTTGAATGTCTGTCTTGGAATTTCATCTGCAGTCAATTTCTCAACGACATTAAAATTCCTAGCATCGCAAAGATTAGACAAGGAGCAGGTGTCCTAAATGTGAAATGTAAAATAGTACATTAGAAAAGAAAAGACAAATAATGGGGCACTTTTCAGAATAGCAATGATGGTAGAATCTCATTTTAGAAGGGTTGGGTATACTGGTAAAGTGATCCTTTATATAACAAAGAGGATTTCCATGGTCCCAGCTCGTTATGACTGTTTTTTAGCCCAGATATTCTGAAAAGATGATTTAACAAGGTAAATGTCGTGGTCCTGAGGATCTAATTATTACAAGTTTTCACAGTATCCAATCGCAATGGGTTGTGTACTGCAGGGGCGACCGAGATAAGAGTTTTCAGAATACCAATAATAAGAAAAAATATCTTGAGAAAAGACAGCTTTTGGAGTATTCCCCTGGAGATCATAATCATCACCCAAATAATCACAATACAAAAACAATTCAATATAAATTATACTATCTGTGATCTACTTTATTGTTTTCCTTCAAAGAATGGATTCACCAGCAATTTCACAAGAATGAAGTATGTTAACTGTATCACACTTTCTGAAAATTTGTACCATTTCTCAGGAAACCTAATTCCTCGATACAGCAAGCTAACACACGTTTGTTTTCAAGGAATGTTTTTCTTCTTAATAAACAATTATTCCTAAAAGTTTTATAAAAATAAAGAATTATAACCCTTTCCTTTATAGCTCCTAATATCACCATGAAATCATGATTGTCATCTGTATTTGAAACGCGCTGCAATTCAGTGCCATTATATGCCATTTTATTCTTCAATACATGACTCTCGCATTGCAAGTTTTGATGGAAAACGCATATCATTTTCATAATGATCTGCAAAATTAAAATACAGTTTTTGCCTGAATATAGACTACGAGCAGGATGGAAAATATTCAAATGTGAATGATACGCGCCGTAAAACCAATTTAACCAACCAATCAACCAATCAATTGGGTAAAGTAGGCCAGTCTACTTAGCAGGTACATATTTTATGCATATTCAAACACGGATTCCTCATGGCAGCTCGATAGCTTGCCCAACATGGTAACAACTAATGTATGCAGACTTTATTCCAGATTTTGTAATTCAGTTGTAAGTTACAAGTTACAGAACCATCACTTTACTAGGTTCATTTGAAGTAATAAGTAAACTAGCCTTTTGAGCTCTAAATTTACAAAAATTTTCTGTCATCCCTGGTGAATAAATGCCTTTTTACAGGCATAATCTTCCAATGTACACACAATTGAATGATTGGTAATAAAATAATCAAGTCAAAGCACTCATTTGGGTTGCTATTCCCGATTAAAACTGAATTCTACAATTTGGGTGCCTATCAAAGACCTTCAAAACATACAATTCCATAATCATACATACATGTAAATTATAAGAAAATAAGTGTTTTTCTTTTCAACTGCATTTTACATGTAATAAACTATGTATGGGACATAAATCTCAATACTTTGATATGCAAATAAGTTCCCACTGGTAGGCATTAGTCTAAACTCCCAAACAAAATATTGGGAAGTCCATACAAAGTGAGAATATTCCATCTAATAACAATAGACATCCAGTGAAAACAAATACAGGAATAACAAATCTGTTTGAAATGCAATTGGGTTAGGGTTAATGGAAAAAGTAATATTAAACGACTTCACAAACGATCACCAGGGCCCCGTAACATAAAGGTTTGCGATTAATTGCTAATTTCAATCGCGAGTTTATGGCAAAACATGTACTAAAGTTTGCAATTATTCACAAAATCAAATAAAGATTAATCGCAAACCTTTATGTTACAGGGCCCAGAAGCTTTTAAATTATTTCCATTTCAATGGAAAAGTAATTGAAATGAAAGTTCAGTCTCAAATTGTTCTGCTGTATCAAGGTTTATGTACATATTATAGTAGTATAATAAACTCATGTTTAAGCTTCTATGATACTATTTCAGTAAGTACACACCGTCTATCTAATTCCCACCCATCACCTGTAGATGACTTTCATTCCAGTATTTTATTAGTTTATCTTTTTTTAAATTTCACACTGAATCCTTTGGCTTGTGTACTATTATCTTCTTCAGTCATAAAGGCTATAGAATTTGAATTGCTTTCGATCTTTAAGATCATTGACTGAAAACTCTATCAAAACAATTTGACAAATCATATTCAAATGAATGGAAATATGCTATTTGCACATAGATAAAGATACAAGAATCATGTAAATCTAACTTTACTGTATGTATTTCCTCTCAAATGCCAATCTAAATGTAATCCATGTTCTTACAGCCAATTCAATTAACACATGGAACTTATATATACTTTTCTCTAGCATATATACACATATAAATTTTCACAGAAGTTGATTTGCATAATGGAACGATAATTTTGAAGGACAAATCATTCCCATTGTGCAAATATTCAACCAATTAATCGCCCACACTCCAATTAATTGGAACAAAATGGCTTGATCAAAAATTTGCATCCATTAATCGCCCACAAGCTAGTTATTCGCAAAAAACATATCTTGATTAAAAAACCTGCAAAGATGATTTGAGGTTGTTGAAGCTGTTATAAAGAGGGTCGGATGAAACCAGATTTGTTACAAATTTTCCCTTGCCATTCAGACACAAATATGGCTGTACACAGAAATTATGCCAACTGCAATTACTGTATTTAACTCGAAAGATCATGAAGCTATCTATGAATGATTGTCGATTTTAGCAATGCAACATAAGAGTGTGCACATTTAGAAACGCTTAGTCATAAAAGAAGCTTAACACAAAGACATCAAGCAAATCATGAATGCAAAGAATCATTGTACATTGTGTATTTTAAGTAATGTCACCAGCTTTACAACTAAAATATTGATTTATAAACTAAAAGTTTTCATAAAGTACGTCAATCCCACGTTGTTCCTAAGGATCTGACTCATCACCAAACACCACTCCACTCAATACTCCTACCCACCAAGTATCTTCAGTAGTTGACCACACCAGGTCCTCTTTAATTTTTTTTTTTTCCAATTCAGATCTCCCACACCTCCCCCTCGACATGAAACTGCGCCCTTCCTGCGCAGGCCTGCCAGAATCCACCAGGCAACACACGACACTGTGTGCTGCAGCGGCGGTGAATTCCAACATTTTCCATCTAAATGCACCCTCGTGTTGCTCTTTTTCCACACATCAGGCTTTATTTTCTCATTAGTTTCCACTGATTATCAACACCAACCAGATAACCAGATTTTTTTTAAATATGTCAGTTGAAATTTCCCATCAATTTACTAAGCTCACTTTTCTTTCTTTAGAAAAAGACTTCAATCCAAGATTTCAAATCTGTTCTATTCCCCCCATCAACTGACTGGAAACAAGAGGCTTTAGTGGAGATAGCCGGAGTGGGGATTGATGGTTCAGGCTGTTGAGGCGCATTCACGTGCAAAGTGGCCAAATCCGCCACACTGGTAGCACTTCAAATCTGATTGGATTCGACCGCCACCGCGACCACCTCGGCTGGATTGCTGATCCTGATCTGGGCATTCACGGGCCCTGTGACCTTTCTTGTCGCAGCTAGGGAAAAACAGAGAAAAGAATAAGAGGATTAATTGGGACCTTGGAACAATCTAGCACCAAACATGTGGTACTCAAATCATGATGCATAAACTACCTTTTACCCTCAATTGCTCCATAGCTCTATTTTATTACAACCTTATTTAAATAGTTAATTCTAAACAATTTTGCACTTACAGCAGGGAGACTCAATTTCTGGAACTATGCTGCAGAATATATTTAATTGCAGCATATTTTGCATCGATATCAATAATTTTTCTCCCTACAATGAAAAAGGAATCTTTCTTTAGAATAATCTGTGTAACATATAGAATCCAATTCTCACTTGTAGCAAGTCATGTTGGGGCACATATAGGCTTGGTGACCTTCTTCGCCGCAGCCGAAGCAAGCAGCTCCTCCACCACCTCCACGACCACCACCGCCTCCTCTACCACTTGATCGTCCCCCGTAGTCTCGACTGTCTCTATCTCTCTCCCCATCCGGGCACTGAGCTTTCACGTGATCGGTACTACCACATGTGTAGCAAGCCTTCCCCTCAGGGCAGCCGCTCTTCATGTGACCGTGCTTTCCACAGTTGTAGCACTTAACTGTAATATAGAAAAGAAGAAACACGTGCATGAAATGAGCAATAAAAATATGTCAGTTACAGTTTGGGTGTGCTAGATATTCCATTGGTTTGATTTTAGATCAATGGTATTGGTTATCACACAAGTCATTTAGACTGAACGTACGTCGCCACAAATGTATCAATCTTTAGAAGTACAAAGTGTCCTAGGATCTCTATTCGGAACATGCACATCCATTCCCTTATGAATATAAACAAGAGTGGGTGTGGGGGGGGGGGGGCAAAAACTCTGCCTTCTGACATTAGAATGGCAATAATACAAACGACATATAATTTTTTATTACACTTACCAGATTCTGCATCAGTATTTGGACAACCACTTGAGATATGCCCCGGCTTGCCACATCGATAGCACAGATCTGTAGTTAATGGAGTACAAGATAAATGACGTCACATACATATAACTCCTATTAATCACATACATGTATAGTACTCCGAGTAACTCTTATGTACTGTTCCTCCTTGGTTAATAACAGAAAATAAACATTAAAGCTTCAAATTGAGAATGGTAACAAACGTTCTAAAAAATCAAACTTTGCTAAAAATTATTCTTTATGACAAATTCTCTGTATTTCAGACTTATAGAAAAGCAATTTTGAGGTGAAAATGTAATCTTACCCTCCTCAGTGGTGTCTGGGCATTCCCTGGCAAGATGACCAAACTGATTACACTTGTAACAGCGGGTGTCTGTAAGAAAGAAAGAAAAATATATATACCTTCTATGTACAACATGAAGAAAGAGCAAATCAAGAATGAAATACAGGTATGCACATGGAATTCAAATATGTGAAGTTTGGGGGGAAGTAATTACTCAAATTATTGAAATTAGGAGAGAATACAGCACCTTTGTTCCACAATGTTTTCAATTTAATTAATTACAAATTCATTTTCTTTTGTGTTTGGACATTACGTAATAAATTGCAGGCCCATAAACGATATCAACAATTTAATAAAAACATCTAACCACCTTCTGGATCTAAAATTCAACTGAAAAATAAAGAATAAAAACAATAATCACACTGACATTACGAATAGACATTTCTCAATTTAAATCCACAAAGCAGAAATACTAAAATGCTCTCAACATAAAGATAAATCATGCCAAAAACATTTCATCTATTTCTAAATTTTTTATTGGTCTATAAGCAAACAAAGATGGTTCTTTCTCTCAGAAAAGGAACTACATACATGATTTATAAGAAACTAGACATGACACATACCTCTGTTGCTCCTTCCCCTCTGAAAGTCATCATTCACCCTTGGGTCGTTGCAGTTGCGTGCAATATGACCAGGATTTCCACACTTGAAGCACGATCCGTAACTCATCTTGGACTTTTAAGTTATTGAACTAAATAAAAGAGAGAACAGACAAAGTTCTTTGTTTACCTTCCTGACAATGAAACATTTGTAACACACAGGGGGTGCTCTTCAAAATTTGTAATTGGTCACAAGTTGTAGTTGATCGGAGCGTGCCAATCAAAATCATGGTTTCATGCGCATCTTGTTAGAAGTGCATATGATGTGTGTTACAAACTGATTTGCAGTCAATTTGCGATCAATTGCAACTTTTGAACAACTCACCCATAGACTTGTAAAATTAAAAAATTAAAAATTAAAATAAAAATAAAAACCAATGATTTGACATACAAATTATGCACATAGCAATGCATACAATTTTTACTTGACTTGGTTCAGGGGGATTGACCCCAGACTTGAATGTACTGTCGGTGGATGGAGTAAAATACAATGATCAAACTGAAAAATTTCTAGTAAAATTGGAGGACTCATTCATAAGTTATGAAACTTCAAAGTTTTTATTTACTCTCCATTCACTTTGTACACAGAATTTCACATTCTTCTTTTGGTAGAAAAGTAGACAAAATTTCACATTTTTGTGACAGTAAATATGGATTCTGCAAGCATTTGAGAGAGTGGTGGTGACTAAACTGAAATATGATTTTGATAAATTTTTAATGAATTCATGTACAAAATAAATGAGAAGGTTTCCATGTCGGTTGTCAATGCAAGGATACTCATTGGTTAGGGAAATGCAAACTAGATAACTTTTGAACAGATTGAACTGATTATCCGATTGTGCTCAAACTTTAAGTTTGTTCACATTATTTTGCTTCATTTACTGACAACACATCAATGGAAGGGTGAAGTTCCCATTAAAGTATATCCTTGCTGTCCTAGAATCGTAGTTATCATCATTGATCATCAGTTTGTTATAGGAAGTAATTGACTTTATCTACTCTGGACCCTCATGTTGTTAATGTTGTCGTCCGGCCAGAGGAGTACGCTTTATCTTTAAAAGGGCATGGCTAGTCATTTAAGTTGTCTATGGCTATGCTGAAATCCAGTTAATTACTGTAGGTTAAAATTTCCAATGGGGATTTATTTTCTCAAATTTTGTGACCATGAACTAACCCAAACTAAAAGTTTTACTTTACTCATTAGAACTCCCATTCTGTCTAACATAAACATGTGTATACTGGTGAATCCAGTTACCAGACTCTTTATAATTTCAAAATAAATAACTAACATTAGGGGGGTTGTATATCAACATATTTCAGCATTTCAAAATCCTGAAAATAAACCAAAATGTTGTTCTATCTCATCATTCCAAACAATTCATGTTTGCCAAATCACTACACTTTATTATTGTCTTTAACATGTGCGCATATTTC
>BQKZ01008967.1:13429-30945 GCA_036244855.1 Temnopleurus reevesii
TCCTTAGTCCCATGCATAGACAAGCCACAGAGTTTTTCTAGCGCGTATTTGCCATGGATAAAACGCGCATTTTGAATGCGTGCCTTTTTATTACGCGTGCCTTTATATGAGAGGACCATACATAACATAACAGAGACAGCGTACATTAACATAATAACAGAATCACTAAATAGACTTCCATCATAATTGTTATCAACATTAGTACTCTTTTCACAATTTATTTCTTAATTTTGGATGATATCCTTCATCTTCTTTAGTTGGTTTCCTCCTGGTCAGGAGAACTGCGAGGTTCAGGAAGTCGCAGATGTGGTAGAGAGTTATTGGGGGTAATGTTTGTGTTATACAGTAGGAGAAAGAGAGAACAGTTTATATCACAGCTAAAGTCAGTGGTGATGCATAGATAAGACGGAGGACCCTAGTTTTTACTTCTGTGCACAAGTGATGAACATTTAGCATGCATGTCATTTATGAAGCGGAGAGAGATAGTGTGGTGCTCATAGGGTCTTTCGGCGGCTACTTGCAGTTCGCTCAGATCACTATCTGTTCCGAGAAGAATCAAGTTAGTGACTTGTTTGGCTCGTTGAGGCAAGGGGGTGCTGGTGAGTTCCTGTTGTAGTGCCTCTGGTAGGTTGTCAATGTAGTTCGCACGTTCAGTTTAGTGGAGATGGCATTCTCCGAGGAGGTGGGCGACAGTCTCATCTCTGAGTTTTGCAGTTACCCAGGGTTTGTGTATAGTGTGCTGACCGGGGTAGACATGGCCAAATGACTTTGCTTACCAATTGCTCCACACAGGTGTCCGCAAAAATCACAATCGGGCGATGATAGCTCCGGTGTATGTGTAGGTGTGTCCGGTCTGGTGTGCGATGTGTAAAGAAGTGCGGTGTGTCGTATGTAGAAGTCCGCGAGCTCTCTCGGTTGCATCTGTCTCTCTTGCTCCTATTGGCGGACGCCCATCACATGGTTTGGTCTTAATCTGAAAAAAAAATGATAATGAAGGAGCGTTACAACTGTATGAATTTCTTGAGGAAGACCATTGAATAACTTCACCCCTCTGTAGGAGAAAGTGTGTGTCATCAATTTCTCTTATCTTAAACATGAATGCGAACAAAAAACAGCTGCACACACATGTATTTACTATTTAAATTTGCTGACCTGTCAGTGAAATGGGCCAAATGATAGATCTTGCAACTGGATCCTCACAAAGAATTCACTGACAGTCAATGCTTCATACACTTGACTTTAAAACCATTACTTTCCCATTGGGTAAATTACAATTTCATTTACTTGCCCAATGGCTCAATTTTGTCGTTCTGGGCATTTAGGTTTTCAGGCATGTAGGCTTGCACAGTCATGCAATTGTTACAGCAGTGTACACATCACCTGATCCTGATCCAGAAATTTATCAGAGGTTGTTAATGCCATATCAGTCAACTCCTTTAAACCCAAGCTTGACAATTACTGGCATGACAGTCAATATATTCACCCTTAGTCAGAGCTTGAATAGAGCTTGCATCTCATGCCTTGTGCCTTGTGTTCATCACTTCCGGAACGGTCCTCTTGGAACTACAACTGGAAGTTTAACTTTGGGCTCGTAGAGAGAGGGGTTTCGGGTTTTATATTATTGCATGAGTTTTTGGATTGCGGATTCGAATGATACGTTGGATTTTATGTCAACGTTTTGCTGTGGCATGTTGTTCCAGAGTTTTACAGTTTTATGATACATTGACACTGTCACTGTCAAAATGGCACTTCTAAAAAATAAGTAAACCCATATGAGAAGATAAAGAGTCGGATGACAGATGGGTATTTCCACGGGGTTGGGTCCATTTTTGTGACAACCAAAAGCCCTAAATCTGTGGCTTTTTCAAACCAGGCAAGTATTGTAAAATAATGACATTACCCCAAAACTGTGTCCCACCCAGAAGTATTCCTCAAAGACCATAGCATATTGGAATTTGATACCTGACAATTTTTTGCACATGCAAAAGCAGTGGGATGTCCATGTACATGTAACGTAGTGAAAATTTTGTATACCTGTACCTTCAAATCCAGAAAAGATTTCAAATCCAAATGTGTATAACTGAGAAAAAAAAAGCAATTTTCATCAATAGATCGAAGCTTAAGAAGATCTGAATTGATCTTCATGGTGAAGTGACAAAGTGGATCACTACGTTACATGGACTTTGCATGAAAAGTGGACCCAACCCCATGGAAATACCCAGATATACCTGGAAACTCGATTGCAGATCCATGCATTTTTCCAGTACATCGGGTTATAAAAATCTGAAAGACAGTAATTATCGATTCCATCATAAAAAATTTAATCACTCATGATCATTCTTCCGTCTCCTCACAGCTGGGTTATGAGCCTCTGCCTCCTCGAATGGGAAGGAACGCTTTCTTCAGAGAATGTTATCAACTTCCTGGATTCTTCCCATATGGTAAGAGGAAAAAAGAAAGGGTTGGATACCATTCTGCCTATATCTATTCATCGTGCCCCCTCTGTATCTCAATTCAAATCTTTGCTCAAAACATATTTCTTTAAATAGTAAAATGTTGTTGTGGGTCGGTAAGTGGAGGTGCACATTATATTTACATTGATTTAATTGATCGCCTCTGTTTCTGTTAATTTGTTTTTTTGTTTTTTTTATGTTCCCTGTGTATTATTCCTCCTCTTTTTCTTCACTTAATTTACCGGTTAATAATCTTTCCGTAATCAGAATACTGTGCGCTTAGAAACATCCGTATTAAGCGCCTAATAAATGTTATGTATTATTATTATCATTATAATTCTTACTTTTTTTATTTCACTTCATTTTATTTTGTGTCTTCAAGAAACATAAGAATTTTGATTTTTTATATATTATTTTGTTTTGCGCATATTTTTCATGAAAATAGCTTTCTACAATTTTCTCTGCATGTACTACATATTCAAAAATAAATGTTTTGATTCACGTATTTATTTAGATGCCCTCCCTTAATTAAGTCAACTTTCAAATACTCTGCTATTTGTTCTCACAAATTAAAAAAAAAATTGATAATTCATACATGATTTGATTTGTTTGATTTTGATTTTGACTTTGTTTTTATGAGATGGAGATATCATTTACATCTCCATATGTACAGGAGATAGTAATGTTAAATTAGTTACAAGTATATTTGGTTCATGATGCTGGCTTGCATTTAGTTACAGTGTGGTTGTAACCAAACTAAATAATTAACAAGTTATTTATATTTTGTCTCTTTTTACAGCCAGAAATATAATAAAAGTAGACGGATTCACAGGACTCTACCGTGGCTTCTTCCCTGCGCTTTGTCAAAATATTGTTTCTGGAGCTGTCTTGAGATCAGTCTCGGAGGTAAGCACAATTATAATCAATAGGCCACGTAATTACAGTTGGAAATTTCAATTGTAAACATGAGAGTAATCGTAGTCCTGATTATAGAGGTTACTATATTTCACCAGAATTACACAACTTTAGATTCCTTTTTTATGCCTGCGAAATGTTCTATTTTGCACAGCTGCCTACTGTTAATAATATTTAGTAATCATCACAAATTTTGGTATCAGATTTGTCAAGATTAATCATAATTCCAGGAAAGATTGCCGTTACAAATTTTTGTACCATAAGCACTATTCACTTCAATGTATATTATATAGTTTGATTATTACTACATATAATTTTCATTTGTTGGCAGCTATGGTTTTGTGATATATACTCTGTAATATTTTCTTGGCGTTGAAATCAATATTTGTTCAGCCAAACCGTGAAACATGGTCATTTTTTTTTTAAAAGTCTATGATTAAATGATACAGATACAATTAAACAATATACATACTTATATTTTTATTTTGAATATTTGATCAGAAAATGGATGAGTTGTTTCCTGTGGAGGACGAGAACGAGAAGAAAGCCCTAGCAAAGAAGAGACCAGAGCTTGCTAGTGTCTCATTCCACACATTCATGATGCAGGTAAGTAGAAGTATACTGGTAGTGGTGGTGGTTGTGGTGGTGGTAGTGATTGTAGTGGTGTCACTAGAAGCGTTGGTGATGATGCTGATAGTGATGTTGATGGTAGTGATGATGGTAGTGATGATGGTGTGTGTTGGTGGAGGAGTTGGTCGTAGTGATGGTCATGATTGTGGTACAGGTATATTTAGTTTTAGGAGGGGTGTAGTGGTGGTTCTTGGGAAATGGTGGTAGTGGTGGTAGCAATGATGATGATGATGATGATGGTGATGATTATGATGATGGTTATGGTCATGATGATGATGATGATGATGATGATGATTTTGGTATGTAGGTAGTGGTGATTATGATGATGATAGTGGTGGTATTGGTGACAATGAGTAAGCATTGTATTTATGATGATCCCGATTATCGGCTGAAAGTGATAACTATGAGTGCTGATGTTGATGATAATGTTTGTAGTATTGATGTAGACGATAATTATCTAATTATCATTATCAGTTATTATTAAACGATGAGAATGATGGTGATCCGTGATGGTGTTCATGATAAGAAGTGACTTATTCACCTAAATTCCAAATTAAGCCTCTTCTTTTGTTTTCAAATACTCTAGATGTCAAAGGATTCTATAGCTCACTTCTGTGCCGTTGTCGTCACTCAGCCTTTCAATGTGGTAATGATCAGAAGTATGGCACAATTCATCGGCAAAGAAACAAAATACAGGTTAGTCTATAACTTAAACGGATATTGATGTAGACACTATTTAATACAGTCAAACCTGTCTTAGCGATGATTGTCTGTAATCGCTACCTTTATTGGTTTCTTCCAGACAAAAATGTGTATAATAGAACCTATCTACAGATATCATCTGTCCACAATGGCCACTTTTGCTGTTTCCCAAGGATGGCCACAATAGACAGGTTTGACTGTATACTATTGCTAGCTGTCACCAAATGTATATCACTGCTTCTCTGTAACTCTACTTCTCTCTATATCTCTCTTCCTGTCTTATGTTCTTCATCCTCCCTCTTTCAATGTATTTATTTTCAATTCTCACTTGCATCCTCTGTTTCTCTTCCTTACTCTTTTGTGTATATTCTCTCTCTCTCTCTCCCTCTTTTCCCTCTACCCACTTTCCCTTTGTTTTCTTTGTGTATCACTGTACCTTTTTGTGATCTCCGTGTGAGTTTTATCTGTGTGTTTGAGTAAAATTAAAATTAATTATGCTTGATTGAAATGGATTAAAAATGACTTTTCAGATAATTGCAATTTTATTTTCATCTTTTTCTGCGTATGTTTTTATATGTGTTTCTTTTCCCCCTTTTACCAGTGGTTGGATTGCTCCCTATACAGAGATCTACAATGATGCAGGAATCAGAGGACTCTTTGTGTAAGTTAAAAAAAAAAAATTAATAGTAAATATGCCAATCTCTTAAGAAACGGAAATTAAAAATGATCATATATGTGATTTATACAATGTACATATCAACTGTGGAGAGTATTCAGGGGACTTTTTTAAAACAAATTTCCTTCAATTGTGCCTTGACTGTTGAGTAACTGGAACTTAGAAATTTTCCAATTAAATTCCAGTACGTGCATTCTATAGCTTGCAGTGCTGATCATGAATATTTTGAGTTTTTTTCAGTTTCTATATGCTAGCAATTACATCATAGTGTATTGTGAAAATGGTGCCTTTTTAAATAATAATAATAAACAATGGTGGCTCCTAGTATAGCGCAGATCTACCTTATCGCTGCTCATGGCGCTGAAAGCTTTACACTCACTATTACCCGGCTCTAGCTGGCAGCCATTACGGCGCTCCGCATTACAAGGAATTTCCTCCTGTCGTCCCTATTTACCTCACCTGGGTCAAGTGCAGCACTTTGTGGATACATTTCTTGCTGAAGGAAATTTAGTATAACATTGACACATAACAGAGAAGATAAACTTGATTATACTGTTATCACTAATTATAAATTGACATGTGGCTGCCAAAAGACATACTAATGAACTTTACTTGTTTCTATTTTATATTTTTAGAGGGCTTGCTCCTAGACTCCTATTGGACCTCCTCACCCTGTGGCTCGCAAGAACAATGTACTACTCTTTCAGCAGACTCTTTGTAGATGACAATGTAAGTACCATCTTATACCTGTCAAAAATTGTATTAAAACATTTGAAAATTAGTCATGCGTGAAAGAGTCCCAGAGATCTTAAAGATTTAGATGGCATTCAATTTGCAAGAACAGTGTACTACTCTTTCAGCAGACTTTTCGTAGATGACAATTTAAGCTCTTATGATTGGGCTAATAAATTTTATTTTCATGTGAAATGATTAAGAATGTCAGAGAGATAATATTGAGAGCATGTCTTATGCCCACCACACACCTTGCGACTGGCCTACGATCTGATTTTTTAAGAACGCGTAATTTGTACCTCAGAAGTATTTGAATAAAAATATATAGAAAATATTTGATTGAGAATCTGAATACTCAGATTCATAATAAACTGGAGAAATTTGTAGAATGTAAGCTCTCTCATTGGAATGAACCCCAAATCGATTTAGGGGGTGTTGCTCAGAATCAACTGCAAATCAACTGCAACTTTGGAAATTGTAACATGCATTTTAATTTGCACGCGGTGTGCGCATTTACCAAGACGCGCATGAAACAATGATTTTGATTGGCGTATTCCGATCAACTGCAACTTTCGATTGATTGCAACTTTTGAGCAACACCCCATAAGATTTGAAAGTGATTTGTCCTGTGTACCTGGTATAAGGCTGATTGACCCATTGAAATAATACATTTAGTTTTCTTATGGGTTTCCAGAACAAGTATCAGGTAGATTTATTTATCAAAATTGATACCAAAATTGTAAATGTGTTAATATTTATCTTCTTCATGTGGGTGTCAAAGAAATTCACATTAGATGTCATGTAAGGCATGCCTAATATTAATTTTTTCTTTGTGATTACTTTCATTCTTTCTTTTTCTTTAATTTTCTAGATGACGAATGTATCTGAACTGAGGAGCTATGCAAACATCATCACAGGAGTAAGTAATATTACAGCAATAAGTACTTGGAGGTGATAGACCAATAATAATCATAATAATAATAGTGGCTACTTGTATAGCGCACAGGTCCACCTTTCGGTGCTCATGACACTTTAATTGGAATAGAAAAGTTAATGAAGACAATACAAATGGAAGTGAATATACTGGACACAAAACAGGTGTTAAAATATTATGATGAAACAAACAAGTAGGTTTTAAGTTGGGATTTGAATGCTTCTGTTGAAGAAAGCTGGCGTAATTGAAGAGGGAGCTCGTTCCACAATTTTGGGCCAATCACTGAAAAAGCCCGATCACCGATACAATGTTTAGTCATGTGGTATTGAAAAACTAATTTTTATGATATTAATTACCAACTCTGATAGAGATATATAACACTAAATTATGAGATTTTTAAAGTCATTAATGTTGCCTGATATCAGAGTATGTTAATTTGGAGGTTACTTGTTCTGGCTAGTGAGGGAAAGATAAAAAAATACACCATGTAAGAGAAGTTTTTATATGCAACAAACTTCAGCTCACCATATAGATTAAAAGACTTTATTGAAATATCTCTCAGATAAGGTTTTTAGATACATTGTCTAATGTTGAGGTTCTAATTATAATCTATATTTGTTTTCATTTTTAGTTCCTAGCAAGTATGCTGACGTATCCATTTAGCCTCATCACGAGTAACATCGTCGTCAATAACTGTGGGTAAGTATTGAAGAACAGTTCTTTGCCTTCTTTGCTCTGTAAATTGGTCGTACAAGGATGAATCTAATAATAATAAACATTGTAATTGAAGAGAATTGATCAGTTGTCTCACAATGTGCAAACAAGAACGTAAGTAGAATGACGTTTCAGCCCCTGTGTATCGCTTGCCTTCTTCAGACTATAATGAGCATAGTCCATGCTGCGCAGGCCTTATACTGCCACTAGAGTGGCCCGGATTACACAGCAGCCGAAACATAATTCTACTTACATTCTACGTTTACACATTGTGGGACAACTTACCAACTCTCTTCAATTATTCTTCACCATGATGAACCTCTTTCAAAGCGTAATAATTGTCATTTCCAGCATGAAAATCATCATGATCACCACTATCATCATCATCATCATCATCATCATCATCGTCAGCATTATAACCATTATCATCATCATTACTATTATCACCAGCCTTGTTATCGTCATTGTCATCATCATCATCATTATTTACCACCACCATCGTCGCTAATGATTATCAAATTGCTACTGTCAATTCAACAGCTGGACGATGTTATAGTGCATAACTTCTCCAGCTTGATTTTTCTGATTTTGCACATTGCTTCCCTCTTTCCTTGCAGATTACTGGCTGGTTCAGCCCCCTATGTACCTGTCTATATCAATTGGGTAGACTGCTGGAAAGACCTAAGGAACAGAGTAAGTTTTTATTTATCTTCATGGAATCTTTAAATCTTTGAAACAAAATAACCCCTCCGCCCTCAGATCTCATTTGACGTAATCATTTTCTTGTTGGCGTTGCTTCTAGACCAAACTTCTGGGGTGACAAATCTGATGTCAAAAGTCTTGAAAAAATGTCATGATGAAAAAAAAGTCATGAAAAAAAAGTCATGAAACCTCCCAGTGATGCTTCTTTGACTTAGAGATGTACCGTGCCAAAGGTCAAAGGGGGTTTGATTCAACCCCCTCCTGGCATTTTTGTTTTAAATGTCATATTTATGGTCTATTTATTCATTTTTGAAGCACGTAATTAGATCTTTTCATGCTGCACAGCTGTCAATATTCTGGACTATGTATGTGGGCAGAAATTGAAATGTTAATCACCAAATACCTGAACCAAGCATTTTCTTATGAGACAAAGAATATCATTATTGTTATCCTGCTTTATCTCATGAGAAAATATTTGGTTCAACAGTTTGATGATATACATTTTAAATTGTACCCCCATGTATATTACAGATTTGTGTTTTTCCTTTTCAGTTCTAAAATTCTTGCTTTCATGCAAAACAGAAAATGAATAAATCCTCTCTTTTGTGTATATTATTCAGGGTCTGCTCAAGCGTGGCTCAAGCCTCTTCTTCAGAAGATACAACCCTAAGATGGTGGTCTTCCAGCCTGAACCAGTCACTCCACTAGACTAAACATCTTATCTTAGGTACCCTCCTCCTTGCTCAAAGTTATAGTTCCTATTTGATAGGCCCATCCAGCTGGTGTAGAATCAATCTTTCATTTAAAGACCAAGGGGATGTTTTTCCATAGTTGCAATTGATTGCAAGTTGCAGTTGATCGGAACGTGCCAATCAAAATCATTGTTTCATGCCCGTGTTGTTAAATGTGCGTTACCATTTGCAAAGTCACTGTTGATTTGCAGTTGATTTAGAACAACACCCCCCAAGACTGTTAGTCTTACGACCAGAAGACAAATTTGTACAAATACTGAAATAGACTATAATTAGTCATTTCACAGTGAGGTACTTGATAGTTGAAACTTGATGAGGTATAAAGTATCAAGTAATGCCCCAGTCACATAGAAGCCGCGACTGAAAACGATTCAACACGACTCTTTGTACGGAAGCAGTTAACTGTGAACTGAACAAAGAGTCGTATTGAATCATGTTGCTTCCGGGCTTCTATGTGACTAGGCCTCAATGGCTGTAAAACAACAAATTATAGCATGTTTCATTATTTGCAAAATTGGTCTTAAGGTTGTGTAACTAAAAGTAGTGTATTGTACGGTGGCCTTTAGGCCCACCACACACCTTACAACCGGCTTACGATTCGATTTTTAAAGAAAATATAACTGTGTCTCTCGGAATGATTTCAACATGAAGAAAATCTTTGATTGAGGTTCTGAATACTCAGATCAATAGTAAAATCAAGAAGATGGCAAAATGAAAGACTTCTTATCGCAGGGAACACGAAATTGGTTCTGAGTCATAAGGAAGTCGGAGCAGTCCGGGCAGACTTAAGATTGTCCACGGTTTGAAACTAATTAATACCTTGTATTCGGTGTGAAGCTGGCTACTGCATTGAAATGATATGTTTAGTATTCATGTGAGATTTTAGAACAACAATCATAAAGATTTTACTTGTCAAAATACCCATATAAGATCGTAAGCAGATGTAAGATGTGCGATATGCTTTAATCAGCAATTTTTTGGAAGAGTCAGCCGCCAGCTTGTCTAATAACGTGCTGGATGAACGCGCTCAGTGGAGAAGTCAGTTGAATTTCATCTAACTAAACGTCTTTAATACACCATCTTGTGAAAGACCAAATGAAATTTAGACAAATGTAATACAGCCTTTTCGTCATTATCAATGCTAGCCGAATATACCCAGACTTTATAAAAATTAGTTTAGTTAAAAGCCATGCTTAACAAACATTTTCGCAATATTCTGTGTCACTTTTTGAAGCGCACAGGTCCGTCAGTAATGACGCTCATGACGCTGTACATCAAACATATATTACAATGAACAATAACAATGGAATGATATACATAAACATGTAGTTTTGTCCCTGTTCAACCCATTATATGGTATACCAGCTCGTTGAATGATTTAGGAAAAGCAGATTTTCAGGTGATTATTGGTAAATTGCTCAAAGTTATGTTGCAGATCCACCGTCTAATTAACTGCAATTTTGAATAGGAGAAATAACCTACGGTATCAGCTTGTACAACATGTATCTTCACAGAGTGAAGATTTTTTTATTGAGATTATGATGTACTGAAAAATGTATCTTGCATTTCGTTTTACTAACTGGGAATAGTGTTGTGTTCTAAAATTTAAAAGATATAATGTGAAATGGAGATAGAACACAATGATATAGTGATACAATATAATGTTTGAAATTGTATATTTTATATATTTGTTCCGAGTTCTCAAATAATTTGTAAACATTTGCATCCATGAGATAATGGTCTCATGGAATAGGATTGGCTTACTATTAAAGATTGAGTACTGACAGTGATTACGTGTACCAAATCATATTTAAACGATCTTAAAAACACGGCTTTATCAGATTTTGAACTAATTACCATGCATCCACAAGATTTATTTGTTTTCAAGTTGACCAATACATAATTCACATTGAATTCTCTTTATTATCTGTTGATGCATGGTTATACATTTCTCACATATTTTTGTCATTTTAGATTGAAGATTCTTCTTTGTTATTTCTATAAATTTATCAAGATTGCTATGCTCATATGCAAATCACTTGATAAAAATGGTTGAAGTTTGTCGAATCTACAGGTACTGTTGAAGTTGAGATGCTGTATCAACTATTATTTTCTACAAATATTTCTTTTTGTGATCGGATGGCATTTGAAAATTGTGTCTTGGGTTGTGTAAATTTACATTCCTCCAATAATGTCAGCGANGCCATGCTTCACAAACATTTTCGCAATATTCTGTGTCACTGATTCGAAATAACTTTCCCTGAATGGTATGTCACACTTTGAATCAAATGCGTGCATAATTTAGTGCAAGTAATTGTTTTATTTTTGGTAGCAATAGTGCAACTTCAGAAATATGAACATTTATTATGAATACTGATATGTCTATGTAGTTAAACCTGTTTATAAAGACCACCCACGGAGACAGAAAATTTTGGTCTCTATAGACAGGTACATTTACATGTAAATTGCTTTCTAGGGATACACCTCATCAAAAAGGGATCTTATATACTACGTTTTGTCCCTGTTCACCTCATGAAATGAGTTTGTAGAATCATTCAGGAAATACAGATTTTCAGGCGATTATTGGTAAATCGCCCATCACCCAAAGTTCTGTTGCAGATCCACAGTCTAATGAAATGCAATTTTGAATAGGAGAAATCACCTATCAGCTTGTACAACACGTATCTTCACAAAGTGAAGATTTTTATTGAGATTATGATGTACTGAAAAAATGTATCTTGCATTTTGTTTTACTAACTGGGAATAAATAGTGTAGTTTTCTAAAATTGAAAACATGTAATATGAAATGGAGAGAGAACATAGTGATATAGTGATACCATACAATGTTTGTAAGTGTATATTTTATATATTTGTGTTGAATTCTTGGGTAATTTGTAAACATTGCATCCATTGGAAAATACTCTCATGGAATAGGATTGGCTTACTAAAATTGAGCACTGAAAGTGGTTGAGTGTACCAATTCATATGTAAAAGGTCATAGAAACACGGCTTTATCAAATTTTTAATTAATGTCCATTCATCCACTACTTGTTTTCAAGTTGACCATTAGATAATTCACATTGAATTCTCTTTGTCTGCTGATGCATGGATATACATTTCTCACAGATTTGTGTCATTTTAAATTCAGTCCGTCATAATCGACAGGACTTTCGGTTTCGAGCTCGAACGGACGGCGTGTTGCATATTGGCAACAACGATATTTAAACATTTCCTCGCTTACGCACCTTGCCAAACTCATAAACTCGGAACACTTCGTACGACTTTCCGATTGTTGTCATCGTGTGTATTTTGATTTGTCCCCTCTTTGGCTTAGATTGTTTCTAAAAACATGCGGAACACATACGTTTGCGACAACCGAGCTGTGAGCTAGCGAAATAAGGCTTGCTCTCTCGCTATTCTAGGTAAAATCTGTGATTTTTCTGCTTGGCAATCCTCGCAATAAAAATGGCAGCAGACAGTTTGGCTCCTAACCGGAAGTCATGTCGATCGTGACGGACTAACTTTAAATGAGAGATTCTACTTTGTAATTTCTATAAATTTCTTTAAGGTTGCTATGCTCATATGCAAATCACTTGATAAAAATGGTTGAAGTTTGTCGAATCTACAGGTACTGTTGAAGTTGAGATGCTGTATCAGCTATTATTTTCTGCAAATATTTCTTTTTGTGATCGCATGGCAGGGTGCTACAAGAATTTTTGGCACCACTTGCCCAAAACTGCCAAAAGCACAAGTAGCTTTTCAAATTAATGGCCCAGACATAATTTCTATATGCCTTTTGGGCAAGTGGCAATCTTATTTACTTGCCCAATGGCTCCATTGTGTTGCCCCGGGCATTCGGGCAAGTGGGTTTGTAGCGCCCTGCATGGCATTTGAAAGTTGTGTCTTGGGTTGTGTAAATTTACATTCCTCCAATAATGTCAGCGGTTTTCCAAACTAAGCCGGTATCCTTGTGCAAACGTAATAAAACTGTCATAGCGACAACCATACTGAAGCCAATGCTAAGGAATACTGTAGTATTCTTCCATGCTTGATATCATATGTGGTGATGAGACTGGTTGAGTCTTCTGGTTATCACTGACAAAATGTGCTGGCAATTAAGCAAAAACATTTTATTTTACATCCTATTTTTATGATTGTGCATCAAAACTTACAAAAAGGAACTTCTTGAAAAAAATAAGAGCTGATACAGAACAACATTCCAAACTCATGATAATTAACCTTTACTTATTTTGAGATTTCAATCGTTAGAAATGATTGCAATTATTCAATTATGTTGACCTGTAATTTAGCTACTGCTTTATGAACATTGTAATAATGTATCTTTTATAACAGTTTGATGTAACCAAGAATTTTCAAATGACTTTAAAAATTTCAAATCATTTTCATGCTCTTAATATTTAGTGATTTGCTATATTTGATCTTCTTATTTCAACATCCACATTGCAAAATTATATTCTTTATGTTAATATTTTGAATCTTTAATGGCCAAGTTTTGGATATACAGTTAATGAATTCTACTACTGGTGGAATATTTTATTCTGTAAATCATTTTATTTCCTTCTGGCAGAAGTTAGGATTTTTTTGTAACATTTACTGATATTTCTGATCTAAAGTATGGTTTCTGTTTTGCATGTTTCTGAGTACTAAGGCCATATTGATATGGAGAATACTTTGTGAAAGATATTCTTGTTATAATGTGATATAATATGTGAGTAAATACGAATCATCTGAGATAAAATCTATTAAATTATTTGCATACATGTACAACATCATAAATGTTTTTTTTGTAGTGGTATGCACTGAGCTGAAGGGACAAATGATTTTAGACAAAGGAAACAATTTTATTCAAACCTTCACAAAAGCTTCCTGAACTCATAAGAATGTACCCTCCCTATTCATTGTGCAAGGCCTGTGCGGTGTTTCATCAAGATAAGAAAAACTTTACGCACGACTTTATGTTCGACTGGTATCCCTTCTTGTGCGTATAATTCATTATAGTACGCGCATTCAGCGCAATAATTGATACCAGCCAAACTTAAAGTTGTGCGTAACTTTAAGAAAGACTTGGTGAAATAACGCCCTGTCTAACATTTCTCCTCAAAATAAGATGAAAGTAAAGTTCTTCTGTGTATATGTAGCTATTGTGAACGATTGAATGAAGTGGTTTACTTTGTCCAAAATCCTTTGAGCCTTCTCCTCACAGTGGTTGGTGGTTATAAACATTGCTCGGAGATTGGAGGGGGAGCAAGTGAGTGAGTGAGAGAGAAATAGAAAGGGGTGGTGTAAAAGGGAATAAGTGAGTGAATGAATGAATGGAAGAAAAAAGGAGACGGAAGGGGGGGGGACGATGAAAGAGGGACGGAGAGGGAAGAAGCGAAGATAAGGTGGGGGTGGATTGAGGGGGGCGGGTTATCAAGAGCATAGGAGGGTCAGGAAAAAAGCAAGGAGAGAAAGGGGGACAGGGAGGGTGAGAAAAATGGAGAAAGAAGAAAGAATGGAAAGAGAGTAAAAGAGAGAGAGAGGCAGGTAGAGTGTCGGGGGGGGGGGGAGGAACATTAACAAATCATGTAAATGAAAAATACACATGTAAGTTTGCAGTATAATAAAAATAATTTATTTTCATTCAATTTTGATTTGAAAGACAAATAAGAAGCAACAAAGCAATGGAATGCATACTTGCTACACCAATACCAAGCTAAAACACTAGTCTAAGTACAATACCATTAAACACCTATACACTATAAGTGATTCTAAATGTACATACAAAACTAATACCTCTACGTGAATATATTCTTGATTAATAGCATAAAAATTAGAGGTGTGTAAAATATATCAATAAAGAAAGAATAATCGAAGGTTAATAAGAAAAATTTCGTTTTCGCACATACTAAGTGCAATATAAAATATCTTGTGATGATAATTGGTCAAACCACTTTTATATGGACCAGCATATAAATTCGGACAACATTTGACATAAATAAATATCAATAAATGAATACTTTTATCACAGAGGGATTGAGAATGCATTGCATTCATGTTATATCCACAAAAAGTAAGTACTAATAATTATTATTGTATGATAAATTTCACATTCCTTTCATTATATTTTTGGTACAGTATAAATGTCTTGGGACCTGGCCGGGGTTTCACCAAATCGTTCTTACAGTTATGCGCGACTTTAAGAAAGCCTGGCGTACGTTAACCAGTGTAATACGCGTAGAATTCTCGATCATTCAGCGCAAAAACTGATACCAGTCGTGCGTAAAGTCATTCTTAAAGTCTTGCGTACCTTGGTGAAACACCGCCCTCTTCATAGAGGTACACACGACTCTGTGAACGACTGGTGACCCTTTCTTAGGAGCCAACACAGAAACGCAGTAATCACTGAGTGCAAGAAAGGATCACCAGTCATTCTTAGGGGGTGTTGTTCAAAAGTTGCAATTGATCGCAAGTTGCAGTTGTTCGGAACGCGCCAATCAAAATCAGTGTTTCACGCGCGTCTTGTTGAATGTACATACCGTGCGCTAATGAAAATGCGTGTTACAATGTGCAAACTTGCAGTTGATTTGCAGTTGATTTTGAGCAACACCCCATTAGAGTCTTACAGTACATACACAAACCTGTACCTTACAAACAGCGTTATGAAACACAACCCGAAGGTCATAATATACCATCAGTTCTAAATAATAAGTCATATATATCAAATAATATTGCTTAATATAAACCCAAACAACCCAAAAAGATAATAAAGAGAAATACATACAATGGTAAATAAATAAAAATCATACAGGGTGTACATGAACTAATAACTAAAAGTGTTATATTTCAAATAAAGAAAGAAAACTGCCGAAATTGCTTATCCGATAATGGAGAGCTATGGAGTAAAATGAAGTCATTTGGAGCTTGAGCTTTCGATCTTACCGGAATCTTAATCATAAGTAAACTGTAATATTTCATACTATTATGAATACTAAAGAAGATAAAGGTGAATTTGTTTGAAATACAGTGCCTAAATAGAATGCTANTGATAATTGGTCAAACCACTTTTATATGGACCAGCATATAAATTCGGACAACATTTGACATAAATAAATATCAATAAATGAATACTTTTATCACAAAGGGATTAATAATGCATTGCATTTAAGTCATATCCACAAAAATTAAGTACTAATTATCATTATTGTATGATGAATTTCACATTCTTTTAATTATGTTTTTGGTATAAATGTCTTGGGACCTGGGCGGTGTTTCACCAAATCGTTAAAGTTACGCACGACTTTACGTTCGACTGGTATCAGTTCTTGCGCTGAAAGCGCGTAAATAATGTGAACCATTACACACAAGAAGGGATACCAGTCAAACGTAAAGTCGTGTGTAAAGTCTTTCTTATCTTGGTGAAACACCTCCCTGGGCGGTTTTTCACCAAATCGTTCTTTAAGTTATGCACGACTTTAGGAAAGACTGGAGTACGTTAACCAGTGTAATACGCGTAGGATTCTTGATCATTCAGCCCAAGAACCAATACCAGTCGTGCGTAAAGTCATTCTTAAAGTCTTGCGTACCTTGGTGAAACACTGCCCTGTTCATAGAGGTACACACGACTCTGTGAACGACTGGTGACCCTTTCTTAGGAGCCAACACAGAAACGCAGTAATCACTGAGTGCAAGAAAGGATCACCAGTCATTCTTAGGGGGTGTTGTTCAAAAGTTGCAATTGATCGCAAGTTGCAGTTGTTCGGAACGCGCCAATCAAAATCAGTGTTTCACGCGCGTCTTGTTGAATGTACATACCGTGCGCTAATGAAAATGCGTGTTACAATGTGCAAACTTGCAGTTGATTTGCAGTTGATTTTGAGCAACACCCCATTAGAGTCTTACAGTACATACACAAACCTGTACCTTACAAACAGCGTTATGAAACACAACCCGAAGGTCATAATATACCATCAGTTCTAAATAATAAGTCATATATATCAAATAATATTGCTTAATATAAACCCAAACAACCCAAAAAGATAATAAAGAGAAATACATACAATGGTAAATAAATAAAAATCATACAGGGTGTACATGAACTAATAACTAAAAGTGTTATATTTCAAATAAAGAAAGAAAACTGCCGAAATTGCTTATCCGATAATGGAGAGCTATGGAGTAAAATGAAGTCATTTGGAGCTTGAGCTTTCGATCTTACCGGAATCTTAATCATAAGTAAACTGTCATATTTCATACTATTATGAATACTAAAGAAGATAAAGGTGAATTTGTTTGAAATACAGTGC